>JAULKK010305198.1:0-12296 GCA_032355705.1 Rubia peregrina
CCCGACTTGCCACTAGCTACTTAATTGTAGTTAGCACGCATTAGGGCTATAAATATTATCTTTGAGAGGTACGGCGATGACCTCCCACACCCCTACCACTAACTTGTTAGTTTTACATTATCCAATGGAATACACTTGTGGTAGGTGACGAAGGAGGGAGAGATCTAGATCGGAAGTTCCACAAGAACCGGTTTTGGTAGAGACCGAAGAAATGGCGGAAGATAACCACACTTTGAGGGAGTTGATGGCTCCTAACTTGGAGAATCAAACCCTTTGCTTTTTTTCCCACCCTTGTTACCCAATGTTACTTATGAGCCTAGGAGTGGCATAGTCCAGTGTTTGCCCACTTTTCATGGAATGACCGGTGAAGAACCGAACAAGCACTTGTCGGAATTTCTTCTAGTTTGTACAAACATGAAGCTTCCAGGAATCACAGAGGAAGACTACAATTTGAGCTCATTTCCTTTATCACTTAGGGATGCGGCTAAAGATTGGTTGTACTACCTTCCACCCAGTTGCATCACCTCCTGGATGAACATGAAGCACAAATTTCTCAAGAAATACTTCCCAGCTTCAAAGTCTGCGGGGTTGAAGAAGAATCTTTCCAATAACTCTCAGTTTTCTAATGAATCCCTCCACTAGTATTGGGAACGGTTCAAGAGGTTATTGGCAAGCTATCTATATCATTCATTCAAGGAGGGAGATCTAATCTACTATTTCTTTGAGGGGCTATGCGATGATGACATGCATATGGTGAACGCCACTTGCAATGGTTGAATCGCAAACAAGATCCCAAGGGAGACAATGGTACTCTTCGAAGAGATGGAAAATGGTACACGGAAGTTTGGTACAAGATCGAGGGTGAAAACCGTGGAAAACCCGTCTCATTCTCCCAAGTTCCTATGATGAAAGATTTCATGAAAAGGAGATTTCAAAAAGTGAAAATGTGTGGCATTTACAGCCTTGATCATCATACAGACGTTTTCCTGCAAGTGGTGGAAAATTTGAAGGAAGTTAAGGCGTTGGATTTCAACAATGGTGGAAATAGGCCACAGTTTGGTAGGGGCCACAACAAGGGTATCATGGGAACCAATGAGGTGAAAGGCAAGACCCTACGCAAACAAGTTCAACCTGAGGTACCACGATCACCCCAACTTCCGTTGGCGTGAGGAGAATCAAGTGCAAGGGTACAATCGAGGCGGACAAGCTCCACCTCAACACTATCAAGGGGAGAAGGGCCTTCTGACAACAACACTTCACTCTATAAGCCGGATCGAGAAGAAATCTTGGAAGAAATCTTTCAATTGGCTTAGAAGCATGATATTTTTGCAGAGAGAACAAGGCGTGAGATTTAAGATCTCGGGACTAGGGAATTTTTGAGCATTAAGAATCGTAACATTAAAGTTGGACAACTTTCCCTCTCAGTGAGCCAAATTGAAGCCAAAGAGTCCAAAAAACTTCCTTCCCAACCAAAAATCAATCCAAGGAATATGAGCGCTTTAAAGCTAAGAAGTTGGAAAGAGGTACGTTAGCCCGAGAAGGATATTTTACAAGATAAAGACTTGGTCCTAGAAAGAAACAAAACCAACTTGGGGGAACAAGAATTGGTTGTGAAGGAGGAACCCATCAAGGAAGTTCTAACACCCGAGGCCAGGGTGAATCTTCCGCCACCTTTCCCTGGTGCACTTAGGAGAAGCCCAAAGGTGACAACAAATGATGAGCACATTCGTAAGAACTTCGAGAAGGTTGAGTATAGCATTGAACTCCTGTATTTGGTTGATCATGTTCCTTCTTATGCTCAATTCTTGAAATTTGCATGCAGTAAAAAGAGGAACCACCACTTGAGAAGTTAGGGAAAGTGAAAATAGGGGGATTTTCCACTCTTAATCATAGATTTTTTTCCCCAAGAAATGTGATGATCCTGACATGTTTTCAATTCCTATTTTTAGTGAAAATTTGGTGAAGAACGCTATAATTGATCTAGGAGCATCTATTAATGTCATCCCATCTTGCATTTATGAGAACATAGAAATAGGCGAGCTTAAAGAAACTATGGTAGTTCTCCAAATGGCCAATCACTCCCAAGCTAGCCCTCGGGGTCTAGTAACTGATGTTATGGTTTGAGTTGACAATTTGGTGTTTCTGGTGGACTTCTATTTCCTTGATGTTGCACACGATGGTGGTGCACCCTCAATTTTATTGGGGAGGCATTTTCTTAAAACATCAAGGACTAAGATTGATGTTCATTTGGGAACACTAACCTTAGAGGATGCCATGGATATGGTAGGTTTTGATATCCACAAATCTAAGCATGATTCACCTAATCCTTCTCTTGTGGGTAAGGACATAACCTTATGTGAAGAACTTGCTCAACATGAGAACTCTTGCATGGTAGATAATTATGATTACCTTCATAAAGCTCTTGATGATAGTGATGAAGATAGCCTAGTTGATGAGATTTTTTATGACTATGTGAGTGGTGAAAGAGATCCAACTTTGTGCTTCAATTGTGATGATCATGTCGGTAAGACTATTGCTTTGCATGATGTTAGTGATGATTTATCTATCTTGGATTGCTTTTCTATGCTCACTGGCACGCAACGGTTAGTGGAGAGTGGAGAGGACGTAAAACACCCCCGACCAACTCCTAAACCCAGGGAAATGGCAAAGGACTCAACATTGTGTAGGAATTGATACTCACTCTTTTTTGCAAACAAAGTGCTTAAAGGTAAGGATGGCACCTTGTGGAGACCTCTTCACAAAGATGTCATCATGGGGTAAAGTTGCCGATGGCAACTCTGGAGACCCAACGGTAGGTTCTTTTAATTAAAATGCATGAAACAGAAATGAGTAGTGAGGATGACAACAAAAATACGGTGCTCATTATTTCTTGGGTTTTGATATCCTCTAGTAAATAAATATTACATGTTTTAGTGTGTGACAAAGGATTTTTAGATGAAACTCTTTTTTATTGATGAATTTGAGTTTGAGTCTCGTTTTTTGTTGTTGGAAGGATATATGGCCTGTTGGGTGACAAATTTTCTTTGGAAAAGGGAGGAAGGAGGAAATAAGAGCACTATTCACGAGAGGTGCTTCGTGCAAGTCCTTTTTGCACGAGGGGTGCTTTGTGCCACCCCTGATTACACGAGGGTAGCCTCGTGTCCTGTACGAGCTAGCACGAGGCTGGCCACGTGTCAGGCCTCGTGTGGCTGGGATTTTTGGATCAAAATGCAGATTTACAAAATTTTGAATTTTAACCCAAAACATGTAGATTTTGGCTGATTAATTCAGTAAAACCTTTGTTTTCTTCAAATGTAGGTGTAAATATTACACCAACACCTCCCTTTATTCATAAATGGATTGATACTTTTGTCCTTTTCATTCTCTAATTTCAAAAATGTCATCCTTATCTCATTTAAACCTATATTTAAAATCACCTTCTTTGCTGAAAATAATGGTCCACAGTACATTCCCTCACCCATAAGAATCACTTGGCTCGTTGAAATCTCTCAAAAACACTCACTCTCACTCCCTCTTGGTGAAACTCGAAAATTGGAGTATTTTTTTCTCAAAAATTAGCATTTTTGCTTCTTCTTGTGTGGAATCTTCAACTTTTGGCTTCCGGATAATCCTTTAAGCTTCATGTTAACTTTATTTATTTAGCATGATGATGATGTGATGAGGAGGTTTGGAACTCGAAAAAAATGTTGAAATATTTTAAGGAAATTCTTGAGCTATGTGAATGATCTTGTGTTGAACTAAGTGTGGGGGAAGCATTATGATCTTCATTGGCCATGGTTATTTAGAAGGAATTATTCTTTATTTCATGATCTTCTTGATGGGATATTATTATTTGTCATGAGATTGTTGTTTTGGGAGAACTTTTCTTGAATGAATAGGCTTTATGTTGAGATAACATGATTTGGAATGTTTTGGCTATTTAGAAAGAAGTGTTCCTTCTTGAATGATACATGATGCATGTATTTGAATATTCTTACTTTACCGCCTTATTCTTGTTATCATAGGATACTCCAAAAAGGAATAGATTAAAAAATGAACAACTTCTCGGGGTGACAAAGAGAAAAAACTGGCCAAGGTTGGGAAACGAGAGCCGGTGACTTCCCTTCCTCCTAACCCCGCTTGTGTTTTTCATGAGTTCATGAGGTTAACCACCATTTCCAAGAGTGCACCTCGGAGGTGGAAGTCCTTGAGATGCCCGAAGTAAACCATATTGGAGATGAAGTTTGCTTGCAAGGAGACCTTGGGAGCTCTAGGCCTACTCGAGCCCGTCACGTATTTGCCAAGCCGAATAGGCCAAGAGGATTTCTTAGACAATGATTCCAAGACTTATATACGGTGGACTTTGGAGTTTTTTGGCGACCTTGGAGCAATCAAAGGACAATGAGGGGAGGAGAAGCATCCATTCCACTTGAATGATAAGGAGTACACTATGTCACATCGGGACTTACCCAAGCATTCGGGTGGAAGTATGTGAAGGAGATTCTGAGAACACACTGCAATTTTTGGAGAATTCTTTCAGGCACAGAGAGAAGCATCTTTGCAAGAGCACCGCAATTTTCCATCCGGTGTTGTGATATGTACAGCGATACTATCCATAGGAGTATTCTATCATGGGGAGATTTCACAGTTTCCCGGTTTGGATGTCCAAATTCTTTGGACAATAACTCTGGAGGGGAATTTCTACCCCTAACATGGTGGCGTGTTTTATGGAGGAATGCATTGCCATAGGAAATAAGAAAGGTGGCAAGATATCTATGCGTGGCATGGCCGGATCTTAGCCCAACCCTTAGGACATCCGGTTCCTTCTCCATTCACCTTCTCGTTCCCACTCATGGTTCTTATTATTTCATTGCACTAGGGACAATGCCAAGTTCAAGTGTGGGGGAGAGAGTGGTGAAATACTTAGGAGTTTTCATCGCGGGATTCCTTTGTGTTTTTGGGGTCATTTTGTTTGGTGTTTTTGGTGTTATTTCTGGTTTTGGGGAGTTTGGTAGAGTTTTTTGTGGTGTGATCGTTAGGATGCTATCACTTTGTTTTTGTTGGAGAATGTTTTTGGATGAAACTTTTTGGTGGTGCAATTTTTTTGTTTTTTATGATCTTTTTGTAGTATGAAGCCTAGCTTTGGAAAATTTTGTGCTACGCAAAAAAATGAAAATTTTGAAATAAAGGTTAAAAAAGTATATGCCCTGCTAAGTTGGAAACCCAAAAGGGCAATTTAGGCAAAAATGGGACGAAAGCCCGGATAGGTCGAAAGACCTAGGTAAAAATGAGAGGCTAGGCCCAGCTAGGTTGGAAAACATAGGTAAAAATGAGAGTCCATGTGGAAAAAGGTGAGAAGGTGAGCTCAACATATGTGAATGCTAGGATGGAACCCCAAAGAGCTCCTAGGAAAAATGACAGAAATTGAAAATGCAACATCAACATCTTTTGGCCATCTTTGACAATTTCTTCATCAACATCTCTTGGATCGTCTTCGGCTATTTCTTCAGACTAGTAAGCTAGCTTAACACTTATCATTTTACTTAGCCTTTTTCCAACTTTTCTTTTATGTATTTTTGGTGGATAGGTTACTTTAGTATCTTCCGGAGAGTGAGAGTTAGAGTTGTGAGATTCTTACAATCTTTGGGGGAACTAGGGTAGGTTAGGAATAAGTTAAGTGTATCGGTTAATTTCTCTTTGCATGCTACATTCCTCTTGGATCTTTTCTCGATCTTATTTACTCGAGGACGAGTAAAGGTTTAAGTGTGGGGGGATTGATGTGCACCTTTATTCATGTGTTAGCCGGTGCATTTGACAAATTTATTATCATCTTTTGTTTGGTCGATTGCTAGTTTTACTTAGGTTTACACGACAAAGGGTTTAGAAGGCCATTATTGGTTTTCTTCTCTAAATCCCGAGTTTTGTAGACTTAATTGAAGCTAAGAGCATGTACAATGGAGTGCTCAGAGGAGGCTCAATTAAAAAATGGGATGGAATCGGGACCGAAAACACCCACAGTGGGTGGCTCAGAACGGGATGCATTGATGCAGCCGACTGGACCGGACTTCAAAATAGAGCCCAAACCCAATTGCCTCAAGGCAATAGCACCTGCGTGCGTGCACCATGACACAAGCTACGCCCAATTTTTTGACCAAGGGTGCCAGGAGACACCCTATAATTAGGCCACGTGACACCCCTTGTTCCCCCCCCCCCTCCCCGCAAAATTTTAAAAAATTGATCGGGACACGTGGCCCAACCCAACCTAAAAATAAAAAAGTTCAGTTTTAAAATTTTTTAAAATTATTTTGTTCTATTTAAAAATCCAAAAAATGGAAAAATTGCAATAAAATCTGATTTTTATTTTTCAAATCTAAATTAAATTTTGGATCTTTTTAAAAATCAAAATTACATTTTTTTAAATATATGGTTCTTTTTAATTATGGTTCATAAAATAAATTTTAAAACTTAAAATTAATTTTCAAAATGAAATTTGAAAAAACAAAACCCAATTACAAATTATAGGTGTATTATTAAATTTCACATTACAATTTATTTTATTTGGTAAATTTATTTGAATTAATTATTGAAGGTAAAAATAATAAGTAGGATAAAGAGAATCAAGTGGGGTCCATTGAGTGGTCTCAATGTGGTCTCAACCATTATGTCGAAAAAAATTAAGTTATTTAGTTGTGGGCTCAATTGCTGAGTGGAAGAGAGATTGATTATTTAATGAACTGAAATCGCAGGAGCGGGCTCAAAGCGGGTTCAGAGCAGTCTCTGCATTGTACAAGGTCTAATGGACACTTTTTATTCACGTGCACCTAGATCTTCCTTTGTGATATCATTAGTAGGTTACTCGTGAGTACTCTTTCATCAATTTTTTTGTAGAAGACCATCGCGAGAGTGGTAGAAGATATTTGAAGGTCATTCGCAAGGATGGTAGTATATTGAAGGTCACGGACTCCAAAGCGTGATAGTAGATGGAATTGAGCCCGAGAAAGGCAGATTCGAAGTTCAAGAAGATAAAGAAATAAGTAGAGGAATTGTAGTCCGAGAGTTGCACGGAGTATTAGGAACGATCTGAGAAATATCAGCCTCTGTGGGTAGCATCATTGGATTTGTCTTCTCGAGAACTATAAAATTGACTACAACAATTCTAAATCGAATCAGCTGTTCATCTGTAACGGAGTAAACAAATCAACCGAACGACTGGCCGACATGGTCCATGCACGAGGCAACAACCATCCGTGCAGGCCCATGTAAAGTGGCTTGCACAGACCGTGTAAATTTATACAGGTCGTGCAAAGGCCCTTGCATGGGTTGTGCACGTCCGTGCAGGCCATTGCACGAGGGTCCCAATTTCACCTCCAAATGGCTGAGTATGGGTATGGGCCGCTCCATTTTACACGTCTCATGCCGTTCCAAGTCCCAAAAGTAAAGACCATCCCACTGGATGTAAAAAATAGCACAGGCCACACCTATTTTCTAAGCAAAAATACCTTTCAGCCGGCCGCGCCAAACGATACAGGGCACGCGAATCAAAAGTTCTAGGGGAGGTACCAACCTAGCCCTTGCAGGCTCGTGTGCCCCTCCTTACACGAGGCTTCACAGCCCGTGCGGCCCATGGCGCACGAGGCTACACGAACCGTGCCATGGCGCACGGGCCATTTTACATAGACGTGCACAGGACGTGACGTTCGGCACTGGCCGTGCAAATTTTGGTTGCTAAGGTTATTTTGGCTATTTTTGGACCTTTTTCAAGGTCCAATTCCCTACTACTATGTACATGAACCTTGGTCTACTAGGCTTGAAGTGAATGGCCATTTTCATCTTTAAGAGTAGGCTAGAGAAAGAAAATATTATGCCTTCTCTCTAGGTTCTTTTTCTTTGTTCTCTTCATTTTTCGTTTGCCCAAAAGTGTTGAATTCAATGCAATACTTGGGTTCAATGTTTAGGGATTAGTTAATTAACTTGAGGACTGTTTGTATTCATGTATTAATGTCTATTTTGTGAGATTTCTTAAATCTACCTATGTTTTTGTTTTGTGATATTATGTTGGCTCGTTCTTCATATTCTTGTGAATTGCATGATTGTCACACTTAGTTAACACACACCAAAGTCTACTTTCATGTTGTTTCACTATTGATACCCCCCGGGGAGGGAAACCTAGATGCTCTTGGGGTAACGATGGTTCTGGATTCACATGGGTACGTGCATGTAGGTTGTCGTTGTTAACTTTATGATCGACCATGCACTAGTAAGCCGACAAGTTGGTCAGAAGGGTTACAGGTAGAAATAGCCAAAGTAGAAAACTAGGATTATTTTTGTGATCCTAAAGTCATCGATAAGATGCCTACTTCCTTTCCTCTGTAGACCTAAGGTTGAGCGTTCGTATTGTTCTGCCCGGGACTTAAATCACATGGGGAGAATCAGACCTGCATAATGAGCCCTTGTCATTGCACTCTCCTAGTTGCGGAGGCAAGACCGATGGACGATTTTATACGCGCACCCTTATGTGAGAGATAGGGGGAAGTTTTGACCATCGTCTGCACTACGTGTCACAAACACTAGAATAGGTTCATAGTTCTTGTATGTGATAAAATCGAGGATCGAAATGACATTAATCATGTTATGCAAATATCCCCAAGTGCTAGTTTATATAATTTATTCTTGAGATCAATTGCATGCTGGTAGTTTTAGTTGTAAAAAAACCCCAAAGCTTGTTTTATCAACACTTACTATTCCTAACACGTGGTCAGATTGACGACCCAATCACGGTTGTGTTTAGTTGATTATTATATTTCTAACATCTCTGTGGATAACCCTGGTACTTGCAATTATCTACCAATCTTGGTAGTATGGTAGTAGGAACGGGAGCAACATTTCAAATCTCTATCTTTGATAGCCTCCTCTCGGTTTAGTAGAGTGAATCTCTCATGATTGATTTAGTGACACCGGGAGAGGCGGGTCAGTAGGTCTAAGGAGAAGCATTTGTAGTGAAGTGGCCAGGATATAATAGCACGGGGAAGAATAAGAACTGCACAATGTGTCGCGTCATTGTTGCACTTCCCTAATTATGAAGGCAGTGTCGATGGAAGAAATGTGTGTACCCTTATGTGACAGATAGGAGGTAGTGTTAGCAATCGATTACGCTACGTGTCATAAGTATCAGGGTAGGATTATGGCTCTGTTTGTCATAGCTTTTTAGCTGTTGTACTTATAAGCAAAATATTTTTTGGTGTTTGGTAAAGTGCAAAAAAACAGCTGCTTTTGAAAGTAGAAGCTTTTGGGGGGGGGGGGGACATAAGATGCTCTCCCCCTGCTTTCAATATAAGCTATCTTTGTTTATAAGCACAACTCTACCCAACAGAGCATATATGCCTTGAATGTGATTGAATCTAGGATCAAAACATATCACTGGTCATGTTATGCATATATTCCCCAAGTGCTAGCGATTTATAGTTTTACCCTCTTGTGACTTTGCATGCTTGTAGTTGTTAAATAACACCCCCCCAAAATCTGTTTTGCAACATTAGTTATTCCTAACACGTGATCGGATTGACGACCCGATTGAAGCTGTGTAGTTAACTTTTAGATTCCTAACATTTATGTGGACGACCCCGATCTTGCCAATATCTACCGTGTAGATAGATTAATAGTATGAACGAGAGCAACATTATAAATCTCTTATCCTTGACCTTAATAGTCCTCTCCTTGGATTAGCAAGAACATCTACCGTGAAAAGGGTTGTGCATTTTATCATCGACCCCAAGAGGAGGTAGGTCAAAACACTATCATGGTTAACCATTATAGTCAGACAATTAACATTTTGAAATTTAGAGATCATGCCAAACACAATCAAATTAAAATAACCACATATGGTAGTCCCAATGTGCAAACTTGACCCGGAGTCAAAACACTAACTCGATTCTACTACTTGAAGTTACCAAATCTAGACGCGAATCAATGCCCTACCCGACTTCAGCCGGACATCGAGCCTACCAGCGACGAAGAAAATCTTACGGTGTCCGAACGACAGCAACCGAACATCGACTTCAACGACGACAACCCAGCTTCGAACATATTAACCTAACACCCTTCATCTTCGACAAGAATATTCAACGCGGGTGCAAATTCCTTGATCTTCGATGGTGCAAATCCTTCATATTCGATAACAAAATCTGGTTCTCTGTCATCGAACCCCGATGGCGGGGAAGTTTTAGACTGATATCGTCACTGGGAAACCAAAAATCAAAGCCAGAAACCGGAGCGAATCTGAGGTGATATCAGCTTCTTCATCGAGCATCCCAACAGTGGTGTTTAAACAAAGTAGATGCAGCGGAATTTCCCATACGCGGCATAGTCCTCCACACTCATCCATGGTCGCGGCGCAGAGCATTTCCCCCCATTTTGTTTTTCAAATTTGCATTTCAAATTCTAGACTTAAGTGCATTAAAAGGAAAGTTGATACTCCATTTTCAGATCTAAAAATTCATAGCAAAAGAAGAGAGGAAGAAGTATCAAAGAAAGGGAGAAAACAGCACAAAAGAAAAAAGAAGACGAAGAGGATGCTCTCTTCCTTTTCTAGTTATGGAAGAGGGGGAGAAGTTCGGAAGATGGGTTGTGGGATGCAGGAGCCCGGTTGAATTTGCATTGGAGGAAGGAGAATGATAATGGCATTTGAGAGCAACGTTCGCTAAATCATCGTGGCATCAAACTCATTATTAATCTCTATCTAAAACCTATCTACATCAAACTCATTTTAATCTCTTTTCCTTTTACGAGACAAGACTCTCTTAGTTTTTGTTTCACCAAGTGAGATAGATTAATCAAACATCCCTTAATCCGTGTCCATGAGTGACACCAATAAAGGGTGTGTTCACTTATAAGCCAAACCAATTTAATTTTATCTTTAAAATTTTAAAGAGAGTGGATCTCCTAACCGACGGTGTGTTCATAAACTTAAGGACATGTCACTTATTTTATATCTTATACACTGCATTTGTTAAATTACAAGCTAAATTTAGAAAATGTTTTTTTATATTTTATAATTTCACATTCAAATACATATTATTACTTATTTTAACTTTTAAAATACAATATTCAAATAAAAAATCTGCCCCTTATTCAAGCCTATACGCTTGTTAACTGCAAAATTATACAGTATACAGCAATATAGCACCAAAGAAGTATTTCTAGTCCCACAGCACAGGAAAAAGGGGTCAACAATTCAGACTCAAATCAGACATCCATGTAACCTTATCATGACTGGATAGCAACAGTGGGCTTCTTCTTAGGCGGTGGATTACCACCAGAAACCACCACATAGGTATAAAAGCAAAGCATTGCTGCACTGTCATAAATAAATGACACACCACCTCAATCACCAAAACTAGAAAAACCACTGCAGTCTAAACAAAACATGAACGAATGACAGTGCCAAGTTCAAGCAAAACAAATCATTTAACAGAAATTTTACCTTATAGCAGCATAAAAACCTGATGGAAATATCACTTTTTTCTGCACGAAAAGAAACAATTGATTCATGCGAATAAAAACATTACATTAATGAAAGCACAAAAAAACAGCAATTAATTCATGGGTAAAACATTACATTAAAAATTGCACACTAAAAAGGGTACTGAAATACCATTGAGTATGTCTGAATATTCTTCCACATGAGTACTGCGGCTAGCACTGCAATGTCATTAAGCAATTGGGTGAAGATGAATGCATAGTAGATAAGGCTATTCACTTCAAACTGCAAACCAATATGATTAACAGAAAAAAGCTACTTTACAAAATGTAGAAACTCTTATGTTTGCAGTTGATTTTGGGAGACTAATAGTCACATACTCAATACTACAGACAGCTACAAATTGTTGACTATGTGGAAGTAGGTGAGTAGAGACTTCATGAAGAAGGCATACACAACTTCAGAAATTTATAAAATTTATCAAAGCCAGATACAAGTTAAGGTAAAGGAAGATGGTAAGGATCTGTATATCAGAACATAGCAACTAATCCCAGAGATAAAGGACATGCCATATTTCAAGCAGGGATTACACAATTTAGTTGCTAAAATAGCTAAACACAAGCTACGAGGCTAAAAAAGGGAACTATAAAAACAGGTTGACTAAAAAAATTTACAGAACTCAATCTTCAGAAAAGAAAATCACTAGCTTCATCAAAAAGTTTGTCACGGGACGATGTTCACCAAACACCCTAAAGCATGTTAATATTTTCTAGAAGAGCCTCGACTGCAATTTTGAGCATTAGACTGTTTATGGGTTGAC
>JAULKK010305208.1:0-12295 GCA_032355705.1 Rubia peregrina
GTCGTCCAAGTTAGTGACCATATTTTTTCTATAGCATACAAGAGCTCCTCATACTCCGACCTTGGCTGTACTTCTCGAGGTCTAGATGACCCCCCTTCCCTTGGGTTTGTTGTGGTGTGGCATAAGGTGATGAACAATAATCATATTTCTCATAGTATTGGCTTTCCGGTGCATTCCCATACCAGGAATCCGGATTACCACTCCACTCCGGATTGTAAGAATCATAGTAGGGAACCATTCTTGAGATCCTTGACCTTGGAAACCAACAACTCCAACCTCTCCATAGCACTCCTCACGATACCCTTGGTTTCGAAAACAAAGGGTTCTATTTTCCTTGTAATGCTCCTCTCTCAACCAATAGCAAGACTCGGTAGGATGGTCGGAATGACAAATCCTACAAAAGCTTGCTTGTTGAGCCTCTCTTCTCATCATGAGTTCCCTCACGATGAGCTATTCCATTTTTTTTACAAAAAAAAGAAAAAAATTTAGAATAGTGTTGCAAGAATTCTCGGTAGAAGTACACCAAGAACTTAAGCAATACATACTTTGAACAAAAGTAAATAGGAACAAAGAAGCACAAATAATTTGGGGTCATAGTGCAAAGGATCTCGGTTCTTAGAATAGGCACGTACCATAAACCAAGAACAAAGGCAATACGTCCTACCAAAAAAACAACAAACACAAAACAAGCACAAGCTATGAACAAACAAGAACAAACAAAGAGAAACACAAAACACAAAGAACTACACTAACACTCAACAAAATACGCCTCATCCCTGGCAGCGGTGCCAAAATTTGGGAGGCCATCGTCATTCCTCTCAAAGATAGTATTTATAGCCCTAATTGCGGCTAACTACTAGAAAGTAGATAGTAGCAAGTCGGGATCGTCCACGAGGAAAAGGGGATTTTATCGAGTGTTAAGCGTAATTAAAATCACACACAGAAGTCACTCTAAGTGTGTGGTAACCAAATTAGGGATTTTTTTATTTTAGAAAATACTACGACGACTTTAACTAACTAAATCAATCAACAATTAGAGAAAATAATACAACTAAAATCACACTAGCACGAATGATATAATTAAGATAATAACGAGTATTGGGCGCAGTTGGTTTGCATTTTTAGTTATCCTTTTATCATCGACTAATCATCCTATTTTATGCATTAATCACATATTATGGATAACTTATCAACACCTTTCGGGTGAAGATATTTATCGCCTCTCCTCGGTTATAGTTAGAGTGGGCGATCGGCACCACACAATAAACATTACTCCCGGGTCACCCTAGACGATCGGTGTCATAGACTTCCCCGAGAAAAGCAATACACATGGAAAACCAATACAACTAACACAATATCCTACAAGCGATAAATATTATGATAGCACAAATATATCTACTAATAACAACTACGAGGATCGGCCTTCATGCTAATAGTTATTAGTGAGCCACATTGATAATTAGTCAAACCCATTCAAATTCATTTCAACTCTAAGAAATTTCATCAATCAATAATCGTAATTAGTTGTCACACCTAATTATAACCTAGCATCAACTAACAATAATCGCATCGATAAAAAGTCAAAGTCTTCTGGGTTTGACCAAAACCTAGCAAATAATCAACCTACAATCATCAACTAGTTGATCATCCTAGTCTAAATCATGCATTAATTAAACAAGAAAACACAAAATATACTTGATAATCAAAATACAAAATAGGAGAAATCAAATCACACAAATTCATACTAAAAATACTTACCAATTGCTTCCAGTGGTGTATTTAGCCTACATTAGAAAAACCCATAAAAATATATAAGAATCCATGGAAAAAAGTACAAAAACTAAGAAAAAATGAAGAAAAACTGGGGTTTTTGGAGAGAAAATCGGGTTGGAAGAAGAAGGGAGGAAGAAGGGGGTTAAAATGGCATAAAATGGCTCAAATATGGCCCAAATCCATCTCTCCCGCTGCAGGCCGCAAGGCATGTCCGCCGCCAGCAGTGGAGCTGCTGGCCTCCTCTTTCTTGCTTCGTCACAGGTGAACCGCTTATCCATTTTGAGAGTTCTTGTAGTCTATTTTATAGTGCTTGAGAAGACAGATCTAATGGTACCACCCTCAGAGGCTGGTTTTTCTCGAATCATTTCCAGAACTCGGTTCAAACTTCCGGATCACAATTCATCCGCTTCTTTGTCTTCCTTCTTTGACCCTTTTATCTTCTACCACGTTTTGACTCGTGGCCTTCAATCTTCTACCATTTTTTGAATGGTCTTCACTAAAATACTCCAAAGTGCTTACGAGCAATCTACAAATTAAGCTCGCAAAAAGGAATCTAGATGCTCGTAAGGGCCAAAAATCCATTAGACACAAAAGAGGTTACAAAATGAAGGATTTAGATACGAAAACTGAAAACGGTTATCCAAACCCCTTATCATGTAATCCTACCTAAATATAACAATCTTTCAACAAAAAGATAACAAAAAGGATGTTAAATGCTTCGAAAAATACATGCATTTGACGTCTCATCAGTAGGAGGATTTTTCACAGTAAGGCCCTGGGAACCTACCATATCTCTAAACAGAATTTGGGTCCAAAAGGTAATGGTCACTATTCGATTGCATGGCTTGTCATCAGTTTGTTTTATTCCTGAATTGGCACATAGGGGACACATAAAATGTGGCTTTAGTTCAGTTCCTTGAAAGTAAGCTACATGAACACAATCAGGAATGGGGTATTAACATAGTATATTACCATACGAAGAAAATTTATCCAGAAACTACTTGGGCCCAAAGACACAGACCCCACAAACGCTATAATACTTTCCAAGTGGACTTCATGGAATGGTAGGGGGAATACTTTCAGGATCTACGGAAGGGAATGATTCTTGATTGCTTTCACTAAACAGACATAACGAATGACGAGTTAATTCCAGTGGGGAACAATAATCATGGAATGGAAGAAGATGTTGAAATGGAACAGAATGTAGGTGGGTAGGTCACATGCAACGTAAATACCCAGAACAGCCACCTCAAGAGAATGGTAAAGTGGAACAGCAGCAATATCACGAGGCCACCCATTTTCCTAATGGCTATCTACACGCTAATCAACATTATGAATCAGACATGGAGTGGGGAAAATGGATACATATAGAAAGGAACTGGTCAATGCAGATGTAATATTAGGAAACGTTAGAGATGGAGTCTCTCAGGAGGCCTCAGCAGGCTCGAAGGAGGCTAACAATGAAGCAATGCCATTGCAAACAATATGACCAACACATGCATCAGAAATGCAAAATGTCCAGGAGATCGAGGTAATTAATCGTACTATCCCCATGGGCTATAAAATTGTTAGTGGCACAAATTTTATGTCAGTTACTACTGTAAATGTAATTACCCATAACAATTGGGAAATAATAGTGGAGGGGGTAAATCAAGGGGTGCAGCTAGAACCAGATGAGTGGAAAACTTGGTAGGATCTAGTGATAGGTCAACCCTAACATAGTCAAGGTATATGCCACCTTACACTTATGGGAAAAAACTAGTGGAGTGAGATTCATTGAATGATAAGGAGATGGACTTAATGACGGTCATTGATTCATCTAAGGGGGAAATGAGGGAAAAATCTCGCACAAAGGAAGCAACGACTGTGGACAAGGGTGTTGATTATAGGGTGAGAGCAGTAAACAAAATCAAGAAGACAGGTAGAAGATGAATGTTTGGGAAGAGCATAATTGCAAGTGTGGAGGCAGTAATGCAATAGTTAAAGGAAGGAGCTTCCAAGTGCAAGCAACAGGTAGAATGTGAAGAAAATTACAATCAACTAGATGGTCAGATTCAAAGAATAGATGAGGCTCAAAACTGGAATGACAAAGACACAATTTAGGAGACATTATCGGAAGTTGAAAATAAAAACAAAGGAAAAATAGGGCAATACATGGGGAAGATCCACATGGACTAGTTCAGATACAACCAAATCAGAAGAATAAAAGGAAGAGAATTTTAGGGATGGAGCAAGATGGAACGCCATCAGAATCCACTAATACCGAATTTCTAGCCAAATGGAAACACGAGGTTGTTCCAGTGAAGAAAAAAAGGACTTGATATGGGATTACCATCACAAAACTGGGGAACTGTGTGGTCAAGGATTCAAAAAACAAGGATGAGGATTCTGGCTTGGCTATTGGTGTGTCCATTTTATACAGTTATTTGGGACTTTTTGGATTCACTTTTGTACACTTTTATGCTCTATGTGTGTCATTTTGCCTTGAAATTTTCTAAGATGAGTTAAGAGAGACTTTGCGCTTTTATCACTTTTCTAGGAAAATTTTTGTGACAGGGAAAATGTTAGAAGACTTTGAAGACTATCTTTGAAGATTTGAAGACCTTCTTTTGAGCTTTGAATAATTGCGGAATTGAAGTGAAGTGAATAAGAGGACTTGAGACAAGAAAAGAAATGAAGAAGTTTCCTTGGTCCCTGTCACGAGTCGCAACGTATGTGTCGGGAGTTGCAACAAACCAATGGCCAGAAATCATTTCAATTTTTTTAAAGTATAAATATCAAACCTTATTCTCTCTTCCTCTCCACAACTCCGGGCTGATAACCCTAGGTTTTCTTCTTCTTTTCTTAGTTTTTGTAGATTAATTATTTATTTTCATTATCTAGGTTAGTATTCTAGTTGGGAGCAATTGATTGAAGTTTCCATACCCATGTAGTAAGAACCTCCATTTCACTCTTTCTTGAAGCATTTGTTGTTTAGCATTTATTATGTTCTTAATCTGAATGTTTGCTTCATTTATGCTATGAGTTATTTGAGAATATGAAGTGTTTATATGATTGAGTGTTAAGGTGTTAAGAGCGTGTACAATTTCTTAGCTCTCTGGCATGAAAATCTAAGAACATGGAATTAGAATTTCATGTTGTGAAAATGATGTTAATCTTTCTAGATGAGTATGTTAATATGGTTTGTTATCATATTTGTCCTAAGGTAGAAATAAAAGGTTGAATCTTGAATGTTGATTGTTCTAGGTTTAATATAGTAAATGCTTTGTTTGGTTAAATGGCCAGACTTTTAGTAGATTTCTTGTAGTTTTTATCAAATCTATGGTTCTTTGTGTATGATGCCATTGGTGAAATACCTCTATGACTTTGATTGTCTAAAGTGATCATCAATGAGGTATGCAAATGGTTGCTGGACGTCTTTGTGAATTACTATTGAGAATAAATGAATATTGATATTCAAAAGGGAAGTTATAGCATTCCACATAGCTAATGAATGTGATGGAATGAGTGAATGATTCTATGATCTATAAATGGTTTGGAAGTGGGAATCAGTTGCCCCCAAGGCTGTCATTTTATATTTTTTTTATCCCTTTTCTTAGTTTTTGCATGATTAGCATAGTTACTTTAGTTTTATAGTTACTTTACTTTCGTAACTTAGGAAAGCCACCCCCTTTACATTCTTATATATATATAGGCTTATATCCACGTTATGTGCATGAACCCTTAGGAAAATCTCTCTTATTTTTGGACGATCCCGATTTGCCAATCTCTAATTAATTTTATTTAGGAAGCACTTTAGGGCTATAAATTGTAACTTTGAGAGGTACATCGATGACCTCCCAAGAGCCCAGACAGAGGACGTTAAAACCCAGGAAGAGACAGAGATTTTTGGGGATGATCAGTAAGGCTAAGCTCGTAGTATCCCAACACAGAATGACAGAACCGAGACAGGGAGAACGGAAACCACTATTCTCAATGTTTTCCAGGTAGATGGAAACTATCCCTCGAGGAAAATTTGGGACTGCATCCTCTGACCCAGGAAAGATAATGTAGTCACCATGGCCGTCATATCCTTCACCCTAGACGAAGAGTACCATCTCGCGGAGCTAGCGAATATAATGACACTTGCTGACTGTGAAATCAAGAAAAACCGATACTTGGGAGGAATTACAGTAGACACCATGTTTTCTGGGAATTTAAAGAAAGAATGGAACTGATAATGAGAAGAAGAGGAGTAAGGGTACCTGAAGCGGACGCTGAAAAGAAGTTTGTGGAGCATAGAGAATAAAAAAGAGGAAACTTGAGGGAATGTGATTTGAAATTATGAAAGGGAAGAAGTCTAGACCAAAAGGCAAGGTATATATACATTGTAGATTAATTGAAACAATGGATGATTACAACTGCCCCGAGAATTGGCGAGAAAATAGAAAGTTACCCAATGACAGTAGAAAAGATGAGACCTAGCAGCAATTAAGGTGCATAGCGTAATGGTATTAATCCAAGCATTATGTTTTGAAAAGATACCATTTGAAATAATGACTTCCATAATTTTCTCAAAAAGGCAAATCGACAAGCAGCCAAAGGTGCGACCAGCTAGTCAAAATCATGCGAACCTTCACGACCTAACCTAGCCGATAACCCTGCTTATTGTAATGACAGTGACTCAGGTTAGAGGACTTAATAAGGTATGGGAATGATGACCGACCTAGCCTAAATCAGCCCAAGGAAGAAAGCCCCTTAAGATTAAAAAAAGAGCCAACGGATCGAAAATGATGTGACATGAGTTGTCACATCAACCACTAACCCATATAACAAGAAACATAACATGCGAAAGAGGTATGTTCACCTTTTTCAATACTTATATTATAGAAACTCTAGAGAATTATCCTTTTGATAAGATCACCGGAGAAAGCACGGTAAAGCACCGACCTGTCTAACCATAGGTCTTTGCTATTTTAAATGACATGTAGGATCTTCGGGTTAGGGACCACTAGTGTAGAAGTGAGAAACTAAAGGCAATGCTATCAGACCATAGAAGACACCTGGTATGTGTCTTCCTTGGTAGTGCCTTTGATCGTGGACAATCAAAGGCAATTTTCAGGATTGCCTTTAAATGTATTGATAAAAGGTGGTTATTTTCCGCCTTTGTCACCGGGAGAAACTTCATTTGAAATGCTTCCAAGTTTGAAAGATTATCAACTCTGTCGGCTGTGCTTGAAGCTTCAAAAACCAAAAGTTACATTCACTACCACTCCCTGAACTAGTGTTGAACGGAATCACAGGGTTACCAAATTGGGTCATATGTCCTTTCCAAACATGTTCTTTTGAATCAAAATAAGTTTTGTGCTGAGTATTTGTTACGGGATCGGAACAGAGGTCGACTTTGCTGGTTTCGAGTCCAAAAATGTTTTTGGTTGTTTGGTTCTTAGCTTGAAAATGGTGAATCGCTCTTTCATTTTCTTGCAAGGTGAATTGGACTTCCGAATTCGTAAGTCTATTCGGCTCCAACGGAAAAATAAGAAATGTCATGTAAAATCCAGCCTAAAATAGCCTCAAATCAACGATAGATCTTTCAACAAATATCTAATACATTGTTAGTGTTTTAAATTTTTTATTGACATCGCTACATTAGCAATTATGTATACATTGGAATAGAAATCATGTACATTCTATTCTGCACATAATAATGAACGAAATTTATAACTATTTAACACTAAAGGATAAGATAGTACTTCCAACAAGAATCTATAGACAATGCTAATAAAGCAACTACTAAAGATAGGAATAGAAAATTTTCAAATTGTATTCCGCAAAGTATGTGTAACAATTTTTCATATTTTTAAGTACCACGTTCGGTCTTCCAATAGTTGCAGAGCGGACATTGATAGATGTCTTTCCAACCAATTTCCTACCATGTTGATGCATCCTGTGAGTATGGCTTGCATTCCTTTTGAAAAATTTGGGAGCATTGCAATGTAATAAATTAGTTCGAGTAAGTTAGCATTGTATTATTGAATAAGAAAAAATGAATTTCCTCAACTTCGTACTCACTTTATCAATCGCTAGGTAATCCAAGAAGACATCTCTAATGCACTCTGTTGCATATAACATCATGTAGTACCTACACTCCCATGAATTTACTTGTTTCTTGTACTAATTATGTGCATGTTAATAACTTAGTAAAAATTAAATTGAAATTGTTTAGTCGGAGATGACTGAAGTAATTTGAACCTTGATTTAGACTACTTTGAAGTAATTTTGACAGTTAGGCTTCTTGAATGCACTCTCCAAAATATCAGCAAATGCTTGTGAAGGTTTGAAATGCAATGGACTCATGCAATACACACGCTTGTCGTCCAGAACAATGAAAATTAATCTCCAATGATCCCTACAACCAAATTTATTGTAAGTATATATGAATATGTAGGTAGGCATGGTTAGGCACAGTAGTATGGACATATAAATCATTACTTGTTGATATATGGTGCAACACAGATATTTTTTCTTTCCGGCCTATGTATTTGCATATGTATTCTATTCTCTCTTGATTCAAACACCCAATCCCTTGAGTCATCAATTGACACAAATATCCTACCCAAGCCTTGTTCCATTGGTGAGAAAAGTAATACATGTACCTTACACACACAATTTACAATGTTAAGTATTAATAATTATTGTTATCTAATTTGAAAATTTTAAATTTTATAAATAAAATGCAAACTTACAAGAGGAAGAGGGACATGATTGTATTGTTTACTTGGTCACACTTACATAACTCTTCAAAATCCTTCCATAATGCAATGATGTCTCAGCTTCTTCCAAAAACAAAATCATTCCCTGAAAAAATGTATGTTGAGTTATGTTGGTGTGCCGAAATCTAGTCGGACAATACCTGGACATAAGGCTGTGATCCCCTCTCCACTCTTGCTATCATCGTTTTTGGATTGTGGTTTTTCCCCATCAGTACAATGGCTTTTGTGGTTGTCGGTGGTCTCATCTTCAAATGACTGTCCTTATCAGCATCGACATAAATAAGACGCTGAGGCTACAGAAGGAACATTCCTTGGGCTGGGCCAACCTTCTTGCAATCTTTGTCAGGATTAGGCAACATTGCATTATGCACGAACGGTTTCTCCACGGATACCCTTGCAATTCCAGCCCCGATTGGTTTGGAGTGATGATGTCTCATTGATTCATAAAAAATAACATTACCTACGTGTAGCGTTGTGCAATTTTCACCGACCTCTACGTAAATCTAGCATAGTTGTGCACGGATGAAACAATATTTTTTTATGAACGATCTCCGTATTTGTCATTTATTGTTGCTAACTGTTCATAACATTTTTTGTGAGGATAATATGGCCTTGTCAGGGATTGCCAGAAGTTTAGGGCCCAGTTTAATGCATTTTTGTACACTTAAATGCTGCCCAGAGAGTGGTGAGAACCTCTAGATGGTGGCTCCCAGTCGCTTTCAAGATCATTAGAATTTTTGGATACGACAAGGCCGGTGTGGTTTAGTAACCTTTTAATCAAAATCTCATGTTCACGTAATCATTTTTCTTGGAGAATGGCTTCCTTTTGTAACATGTATATTCTTGATAGATTAGCTCTTTCACGGGAACAGAGAGTTCTGAAAGCCTCTCTTTGTGTCACAAATACACCAACCCCACTAGCGCGTCCCGGGTGATCGGACTTTTCCGTCACCTCGCACAAAATGTCATGTTTACTGGTCAAAATGAAATGACCATCCTCTTATTCTTTCTTTAATTTACCCTACCAAACTGGAAGTGATGAGCATCATTATTTATTTGCAAGTGCAATTAATTGAACAAATTAAGTTAGTAATGTACCACTTTTCCCAAGTTCAATGTCACCATCTTTTAAAAACTCACCATTATTATTTTTCCACCATGAGAAAAAGATCATATTGATCTATTTGTTTGACATGGAACGGAACAATAGATGCCCTATCTTATTACTCGGACATTCCCCTTTGCATTGCTAGTATAACATCTTTTTCCAATTGGTGTCTCGCTATCTCAGGTGATGCCAATCCATAACCTCCATGAATCTTTCGATGCAGAGTTATGGTCAACTTAGCATTTCCTGTTTTCTCTTCCCTCATGCCGTACGATAAAAGAAAAATAAATAGAACATGAACACCAACAATTTCAGAATGTAAATCATTTAGACTTGTTGTATACTAACGTTCTTATCGTTCTCTAAGGCTCTTCTTTTGTGGATCTCCTAATTCTCTGATTGAATATGTTTGTATATTATCCATGGGCAATCACCTTTACTATTCGAGAAAATGTAATCTCCAGAAAGTGTGTACTTGTGTTCTCGCCAACTTTTGGATAACATCTTCATGTCTATCTTTCTTAGCTCGTCCATGTTGGGTGCATTGATCTCAAATGTCTCAATATATTTTCAGTAAAAGGAAAAGGTAAATGCATGTGGCTTCCCCATAACCCTAAATTATAGTACTCGTATTGGAATAAACATGTCTATTAATTAGAAGGGATACCTTGCATTCCATCCATAGGGTGGCTTTCTATTCAATTGGCTTGATTGTGCCAACTATCGTAACGGATATCCACCCATGTACGTCCAATTTTACCTACCCAAATCGGCCACTTTGCACGGTCTTCCGACAAACACCGTCCCATTACATTGAAAACCAATGAGGTTAATTACTTCCTAGCCATTCTTCTTTCCAATGTCCTACAATGTGTTTTTGTAATTCTCCGCTCTCCGTCCCCTTCTTCGTCCTCATCATCATCGAAGGTTGTTTCCTATTTCCATCATTAGAATTTAATGCATCATCTTGACTCCTCTTCCTTGATGTCAGAAAACCACTCACTCAATCAATTGAAGAAATGTCAAAAAACCACCCACTCAATAAATTGAAGAAATGGACATTTTTAATTCTATTTCACAAACCGGAGAACAAAGGAAGGAAATAGCCACATGAACCATTAATGAACATAAATATAAACATCTTATTAATATCGAGGCAAAGATAGTGATTGTGCAAAAATGTAAAATGTTCATTTATAGAACATAATCATACACACATAACACAATTTACATAGATTTACTACAAATAAGATGTGGACATCCAAATTGGCTAAGAGCAAAGAAGAATATACTAGTGACATGGGTTGGCACAAGTTTGAACCCAACTTTTTGACCAAAATTCTCACCTAGGAGCCAACCCTAGCACAAGATAACATCGATGAACAATTGTAACCAAAATACACATTTATGAACAAACCCTAGTTTGGCACATGAATTGCAATAAAAAAATTCTCACCTTAGATACAATCCTAGCACAAGATGGATGAGTAGATCATATTTTTGAAGATATTTTGGAGAAGAAGGAGATGAGTAGGTTGTGAATTTTGGAGGTGGAAAAATGAAGGAAGCTCCTGCCTGATAGTGGGCATTTATTACTCAATTTGAAAAGTGTTTAGTGCTGAAGTATAAATCCCCGTGTTTCTACATTCCACAATCAGAACTTTGTCGTCCCTACTATATTTTTTTTAGATCTGACTATGTTACGAGTCCATAAGTGTTTCTACTCCAAAGGATAAATGAGCATAACATCTTTAGGATTTGGAAGTCGTGTGCAGGTTTTTAAAAACAATCCCAAATCGATTCGAGTTCCACATTATCCAAAAGAAATTAAAATTTTCAGAACCCTAGCCAATCTAAAAACGTCACCAAAATACACTTTATTAAGGCCAATATTTTTTTAAATAAACAATCATGTTGAAGAGGAGAGGCGGTAGAGGAGGGGTGGGGAAAGCATTGAGCTGTAGCTAAGCTCCATTTATTGAGATTGGAGCTTCTGATAAGCTCTTCAACAAAGCAGTGGAAATGAGGTATGTGGATTTTCTAAGAATGATAAAATGTTACAATATGAAGGTAGTACATAGTAGCGATATGAATTATTTGTCACTAGGTTACTTATTGCACTATTTTAAAAATCAAGGATTGGAAAAAATATTGACTTGTGAGGAGAGTGCACACACAGATGAGGTCATCAAATTCTATGCTAACCTAGGGAACTGCTGGGAGGTCGTCGCCGTACTTCTCAAAGATACAATTTATAAGCCTAAATGCTTACTAAATACAATTAAGTAGATAGTGGCAAGGCGTCGTCGTCCACAAAGAAGAGGAATTTTCCTAAGGGTTCATGCATAAAAGGTGGATATAAGGCTAGATATAAATATATACAAATATAAAAGCATGTAAAGAGGGGAGTTTTTGGTTGGTTTTTCCTAATTTATGAATTGAAAGAAAACACAACCAACAAAGTAAACTAATTATGCTATCATGCAACAAGTTACTTAAAAGATATTAAAATCACAATTAACAAAGCCTTGGCGGCAATTGATTTCCACTTCCAAACCACTTATAGATCTTAGACTCATTCACTCATTCCTTCACATTAATTGCATATGGGGAATGTTATCACTTCCATTTGAAGATCAACATTCATTTCTTCTTAGTTAGT
>JAULKK010305219.1:0-12294 GCA_032355705.1 Rubia peregrina
CCTGATAGGATGTTTCTGTGTCAACAAAAATATGCCTTAGATATTTTGTCTAATACTGGGTTATTGGTAGCTAAACCCACAGATTTTCCCATAGAACAACAACACAATTTGGTGTGAGATGATGGTCCTTTGTTTTAGGAATTTGCACAGTATTGGAGACTGGTTGGGAAGCTCATTTATCTCACCATCACTCGTCCAGAGCTTAGTTATTCAGTTCATAACTTTGCTCAGTTTATGGAGAAACCTTGTTTGGCCCATTGGCACGCAACACTGCGTGTTCTGCATTATTTGAAGAGTCATCCGGGTCAAAGTTTATTTTTGTTGGCTAAGAGTTCTCTTCAGCTTACTGCATTCTGTGATTCAGATTGGGAAGCTTGTCTGATCACTCATCGATCTTTGATTGATTATTTTGTGATGATTGGAGAATCTTCAATTTCTCGAAAGTCGAAGAAACAACCGACTGTTTCTCATTCTTCGGTAGAAGCGGAATACAGAGCTATGGTTATTGCTTGTTGTGAGTTATTATGGCTTAAGGTCTTTCTACGCTCTTTGTGTATCGCTCATCCTACTCTGATGCATTTATATTGTGATAGTCAGGCAACCCTTCATATTGCAGCCAATCCAGTGTTTCATGAGAGGACTAAGCATATATTGTTCGTGACTTGATTCAGTATGGTGAAGTTGTTACTTATCATATTGGTACTTCCAGTCAGCCAACTGATTTGTTTACTAAGGCGCTTGGAAAACAGTTATTTCAGAGTTTACTGGGCAAGTTGGGCATTCGGGATCTACGTGCTCTAACTTAAGGAGGAGTGTAGAGATATTTTGTGATATAGTTGTACCATAGATAGAATCATTTCCTTTTGTGATTCTGTCTCTGACTGTTCATATATTGTACCCATGTGTCATTAATAACACACATGTTCATATTTTACAGCTGTACCCAAGAAAGACATTGGAAAAACTGCACCAGACAAATTTGTGAGCTGCGTATGGACCAAGATAAGGCCACACATCAACCAAATGCATGGAAGTTTGTGTATATAGGAACCCATCTATTTATAACTTCAAATGGTGATCATTCGCCAAGAACAAGAGTGAGCAACTGATTGATGGTATAAGTAGTTGTAGCAAAGGCATCAGGCCAGTAGGATAGAGGGATATGTGAGTGGTATAACTTAGAAAAGTTCATCTCAACAATGTGGTGGTGCTTGTGGTCATCCCGACCGTTCTACTCAGGAGTATATAGGCAAGAAATCTGATGATGAATGCTCTTTGTCTTTAAGGGAGAGTGTAAGCGACCATTCATGACCTTAGTCCCCCCATCACTCTGAAATACCTTAATAGTAAAAGAGAACTGGTTCTCCACAAAAGCATCAAACTGGAAATAAACATCCCAAAATTTAGATTTGCGGCGTAGTGGGTAAAACCACAAGAGTTGGTAATGATCATCAAGAAAAATAGTGTAGTATGAATAACCACCATCAAATAAAATAGGAGAGCCCCCCCATACATCACAAAGAACTAGATCAAGTACCCTAGCAATACATTTATCATTTGAATAAAAAGATAAATACTTCCCTTTAGCCTTTTCACATGCATTAAAAAGGGTATGTTTGGGGAAAATCGATGAGACAGATAAGGACCCAGAAGCACGCAAACAAAAAATAACGGAATACAAAACATGACTAACTCTAGCATGCCAAGTTTCAAAAGGTGCACACGACTTATTTGGCTCCCTAGTAGATAGTAAATCAGATGCACCATAGTCTAAAAAATAAAGTCCATCTTCAATGTGACTGTGACACAAGGTTTCCCTGGAGATTTTATACCGAATAATAAATGAGCGATCATCAAAACAAACAACAAAGTTTAAATCCTGAGTTAATTTGCTAACTAAAAGTAAATTTTTAGTGATATTAGGCACAATAAGCACATAATAAAGAGGCAAAGTCCTAGAAATATGAGAATCATTGACATGAGTAATAGCGAGGTGAGAACCATTGCCAACATATACGTGAGTAAAACCATCAAAAGGTGTCACATGACCAACAATAGTGGAGGATGATGCCATGTGTGTTGTGGTGCCAGAGTCTACAATCTTGGAGCCATCGTGTCATCGATGATGAGAAAGGCCAGTATATCTTGAAATATCACAATGTCGAGAACCAAAATGAGCCATATCACAGAGGACAAATAAGAAATTAGCAAAACACAAAATTTTGGTTCAAAGAACCATCAGGCGCGTGTGACAGACGAGCAGAGAGAAACTGGCGCTTGTCAGGATGCGCGGGTATGACTTGGGAGCCCAGGATCTCACACATCTTGTTGAATGGGGACTCTGGACGTTGGCTTATTGCTGAGATGGGACGATGTGCAGTATATTCTGAGAATGACGTTTGCTGGAAATTTTCTATCGAAAAACTATGGCCGACGATGAATCAATTTGGACTTGACATCGAGCAATACATCAAAGAGAACTAGTGGGGGGATGCTACCGGGGGAGATGAATTAGACACTGAAGATGACGATGTCGTAGACCTGTTGGTATAGATGATGCCAAGTGTAGCAAGAAAACCACCGGAAAATGGAGATAGATGCCTAAACACACCGGAATAGTGGATAGAAAGGACTGCCAAATCACCGAAAGTTGGACAGAACTCTCCAAAAATTGAATGGAAGTTCACCTGAATCAGGTGGTGGTTCGGTTGGTCGGAAAAGAGAGATAGGGAGGCGGCCGAACAAAAAAATGGTTTAGGGTTTAGGATCATAACTTACTTTGATACCATGAAGGAATGATTTTTCATAAATGATTTTTTATTTAGACAGAATAAATGGACAAGAGTACAGAGATGAAATTGTAGTCCAAGAATAACTCTAATCTAGTCCTCCTTATTCTGATCTAGTTATCAATCTGACTTATCCTAACACATGCAAACATGACTGGTACAAGAAAGAAAGAGAGCTCTTTGAACTAATATATGCTGTAGTACACATTACTTAAAAGTCATGTTTTCATATATAATTCAGCATTAGAATCAGACTTTTTTCTGGAGAAGAATCCATTGAATCTGGCCAGCAAAGTGGAGCTGAGTCTATTTAAAAGGCTGCATACCGAGTTGACTAAGATCTTGATTAAACTTCGTACCCATACAATCTCCAAACTTACCAAATGTTGAACAATCCGACTCTTTAAACAAGAATTGCAACTCCTTTGATCTTTGAGCAGTACTCTCCAAGATCCGATGTTCTTGACCATGATCCTCATCCGATGTTCTAGTCCCTTTCTTCTTCGTTCTCCCCTTCACTTCATCGGACTGTCCCGTGAGTCTTTGTACAAGAACACGGAAGTTTTCGACATCCGTGTTGATGATCTTTGGTGCAACTATGTGGATTATTCGCACCTTCGGCTTCAACTTGGTTATGGTGTGGGATTTCCTATGCATGGAAAACTGCTTGGTTGAGTTTACTGAGAATATTGCAGTGCCATTTGATTTTGCTACGCTGCTTTCCATTTTCCGAAAGAAGAAAGATAGAAACTGTAGGATGTATTCAAGAAGAATAAACCTAGAGGCTTTTTATACAGGGTTATTGAATAGATTCAGCAACTATCTGAAAATCAATGTCCTCACGGAGTGCAAAAAAAGTCAACTTCATAAAATGAATGAGAACTTGCAAGATGGCTACTTCCGTATTAGTAATTTGTACAATTGTAGCTGATGATCTCAGGATTTCGAGTTGTTTACAATCTTTAATCTGTGATGTATTTGACCAACCGGTGTATTTGCATTATTTTTAGTTTAATCAATTTTGGAAAGTCAACCTTACGTATTTAAAACCATCATGGCATTTTTTAGAATTTCTATAGACGTTTGCATTGCAACATGGTTAAACTAAGGCATTTAATAGGTTATTTCTTTTTAAAAAGAGGCATTTTAATGGTTAGTTTTTAGATGTTAGAAGTTGAGCCATCAAAGTAAAACTGTTTTCTACGAAAAAAAATCAGGGTAATTAAAGCTGTTTTTGCTCGTTAATTACTCTTCTTTGAGCGGAGGAAACTTTTTGTGGGTCCTTTTGATAGATAAAACTGTGTATAAGACAGGAAATGTATATTATCGGGTAAACATGAGGATGCGTTTGGAAGAAAAACTTAATTTTTAGAAGATGCAGGCGTTCTTCTCACCACCCACGTATCTTTTATATTTTTCAATTGAAAGTTTCCACAGGTGGTAAATTAGTTTCTTCAATATTTTGGAGTATTTCTTTTTTAAAGAATCATGGTGCTGGAAATAACGTCCAACAACGATTACACTAAGTAAATTTGGCATTTAACCTAACTGTCATCTATATATCTAAATTACACTTCAACTAAATCGACCGTTTTGTACTATTATTGATGAGATATAGATCCAATAAAGATTGTAATATCTCCATCGGAATATTAACATGTTTCAAACGAATATATGATCACTTGCCAGAGACGAGCGTATCTCACATCAATATCACTACGTCAAACTAGAATTTTTAACAACTCACTAGTGCAATTTTGGCCATTAACAGCGTAGCTGAGCGACGTTTTCCAATTTCTTTCTCAGAATCTTCGTCCTTCATATTTTCATATATCGGATCATTGGGTCGGTAGGATGGCCAATCCTTGAACGATAATGGAATTCCATTGGACAGCAGTCAGACTTTAACCGACGTCTATCATGTACATTTTACGACACTGTCTATTGTTAGAAAATATTGGGGATTAAATTTAACTTCCGTCATAATGAACTTTTACGAAATCAGCTTCTGTCGAACTCAAATCGTGGGACTGGAACCTATGTCAAAATTTAACACAATGGGTTACGTCTTACATGCACACTAACACCTAACATGCAACCATGGAAATGGTTTCCAATGGGTGCGTTTCATTTTCCTAGGTGGAATTTGTAACAACTCTCCTTTTGAATCATCAATACCTTTTTATTATTACATATATATTCATTTCAACCGTCATTTTTAATCCACTTTCACAATTCTCTTCATATGATTTTTTTACCATCCTCTTCATCCAGATTTTTACACCGATAATACTAAAAATAGGGACACCATTCGAAAAGCTACTAGGTGAGATTATTGTTTCTATACTCGGCCGAGTTGCAGCTAGTTCATTTCTCAACCTCCGGATGGAAAAACTATGGCATGTTTTTGTTTTTGTTAATCACAAAATTTGTTTCCCATGCATGTGCGAAATTAAGGTTCGGTTGTTGGTCACTTGTGTTGTTTTTTGTATAATATAGTTGCCATAGGTTTAAATATTTTTCCAAACACCGCTTGATATATAAACATGTGTTGTTGGAAGGTGTTGCACGTACTACATGCATCCAATCAACAGATTGGACAACTTCATCCGAAAATGCATTGAGGCTGAAAATACAGAAGCATTGTACTGGAAAGAAGTGTGATTTTGCATGTGTTAGAATTAGTGGATGAATACTTTTTGGTAACTTATTCTTGTATATTTATCCATTTTCAGGAGGATTTTCTAAGGGAGAAAAGTCCAACCAATGGTTTAGAATTGCTAGAAAAATCTTAGAGTTTAGGGCATCTAGGAGTTTATTATTAGAAGGTGAACATATGTATTCGGGATGGTTTAGTTTGATGCAATTGAAGTATACATGAATGAATCCCTTAAAGATAGCTGATTGTCAACAACGATTGCTCAAAACTGTGAGGGGGATTTGGTTTTAGAATAAAGTGCTTGTCAATCGTTGTCATCCAACTTTTTGTACTGTTGCAAATCACTATATCAGAACAATGGGCTAGGATAACGAATTTGAGCACACATATTGTTCTGCCTGTCAATGCGAAATAGAAATCGCTCCATTTTGTGATTATGCTAATTTTTCCAACTTGCAACCTCTTTGTAATGTTGTAATAGTGTAGGCCTTTTGGAAATAATTATGTAAGTGTCAGTTTCTTTCTAATAATATGGCTATTTACATTGTCGAATTTGGATGCAAAATTGGTGATATGTTTGAGGGTTAAATGTTCGGTGAGGGTTTCAATATTGGAAGTATAATATCCTTTCTTGTTTCATTATGTCCGATGAATCTTCCGATTTGGAATCACTAACGAATTCCATATTATTTTTTTGTAATAATAATTTCATTCATCACAGATTCCATTCTGAAAGGTTTGGTGATATCTAAAGTTCTGGACTCCAACATGTTTATAATTTCGTAACTTAGATTGCCTGATATATTTTCAAGATAAAATGAATAATCACGTTGATAGCTACCTGTTGAAACAATCACCGGTGTCGGAAGTGACCCAGACTTGATGTAAAATTCTAACTGATAAAATTTCATCCATCGAAATCATAATTCAATGAAAAAGTGTATGACAATATTCCATACACAATCAATAAAATATGACCCCACAAATCATTATGGTAGGTTGGGATAGTTCCAATATCGAAATTACAACCAGGCATTTTTTATTGAGTAATTACTTCTATATCATATACATACCAAACACACCTCCGATATTGTAACCAGTAGCATACTTTGGATCGCTGATTGATGCACGGACGAAGACCACCATGTAATATCCCAAAATGATTTCCATATCTATTTAACCCCCCAATCGCGCCAAAAAAATATGCACCATCTCACTATATCCAATAATTATTCTCCCTCATTACAATTTTACTTCTCCTCAGTGAACCACCAATTCAATTACATGGATTCATCACGGCAAGAAGACATTCAAAATCGAAGGTAATTGTTAAACTCTTTAGGTTTTGGATCCGAAGAAGTTGCTCTTTCTGATATGTTTTATGTGAACACTATTAATTGAATGTAGCTACCTATGTTAATAGAGTTTCTATTGTTGCTGATCTACTTTTCCATAGTAATTCATTGTTGCAACTTACTAGACAATTTTGGATTTTGCGAGAAACCCTAGACCGCCATTCTTGCTCACGTCCGTTGTTAAAATTATGAAATTCATTTGCTTGGATTTGTGTAGGTGGAATTCATTCCATTCGAGGATTCAATTACTAAGAAAAAACCAACGATGGAATACAAGATAGATCAAAACTAAGTTTTCATTGGGCACAACGAGATTACGAGAACAATAAATGGAATGAGAGGTAAAGTTTCTTTTGGAAAGATGTCAAGCACCATCTATTTGGAATCTAGTGATGTTGACAAACTTAAAAAATTCCCTTGTTTGCTGTCTATGTTAGGTATGTTTGGAAACCTAGTGCACAAGGTGATGGTGGCACCAGTTGGTCCTCCATTCCCGCTTCCAAGTTTAGGGAAAAATGATAAACACGTTGAATAATAGGTTGGATGATAACCATCTCGCAATAGCCCTTACAATAACTTCTATACCATTTTGCTCTCGTTCATTTGCAATAGTCATGTTATGTCGTTTCACTGCTAAGACTTTAATTGTAAGTTCTTGTCCACTAGCGGTTTCTATAGATATTGTTCTTTAATTTTTTGGTTGTAATGCACAAGGTGTTATGCAAATTCTTTTAGTTTCGAGACAAACACGTGCTTATAGCCACTTTGCTATAGAGAGCTTCTAATTCGTAAATATAGAAAATGAATACATTTTTATTTATTAAAGAAATGAAATCGTAACCAACATCGAATTGAAAACAAAAAGTTTAAAGAGAAACTGACATAAGTTCATATATCGCAATTCCTACTTCCAAAACCACACCAACTAAAGAGTTACTCTACCGAGCTCCGTACCCAGGATGTAGAATTAATTTTCGAGAAGGATGGAATTTTGGGAATCAGACAATTGGATGACGTAAAAATGGGAACCACATGGGTAACAACGCTTTGATATTCACTTTAACATGGTGGTTATACTTCACCATGCACTGTGGCACGAAGAGCAACGATGGTGCTAGGGATGATGTTTCAAAATCGCCGTCTATATGCCTCATTAATTGTCATTGACACCCCTGTTCTCCACTTAATACCACTTGATCCAACAATGATTTTTTCTATCCAACTTGTTAACACCTTGAAATCAAAGACCTGACACATCCAAATTAATCAAAACCCTACAAAATCACAAACAAAATTACAAATATACGATCCGTACAATCTAGAAGAAAACATTTATGTGAACGACTAAATCGAGTGATTATCATGAATACAACAATCTAATCTATAGGCTCAAAGACTAATAATAATCTAAGGATACAAATCCACATCCAAAAACATAAACGCTCAAAGAATATCAATTGAAAAGTTACCTTTTTCCATTTTTGAACCATGAAAAGTTGGTGAAATGACAATGAGAAAAAAAGATTTTTGAGAGAAGGGAGAGGTTGTGCGGTGGAGGATTTCGTGTTAAATTTTGATTTTTTGGATTTGAAAGTAACACATGTCATCTGGATACTAGTTAAAGATGGTGGGTGGTCGTCAGGCTCGTCGGATCTGAGGCTCGTCAGTCGTTTATCTTGATGGTGTTTCGCTTGTCGGAGGGAAGTGCAGGTCTCTTTCATTGAATATTCATCCATTAAAGAAGGAGGTGTAGCGTCGGCGACTACCTCACCCTCGCAGATGAAAAAGGCATCATCGCTGGTCCTCCAGTGATCGACGAATCTGCCGCCAATGAAGAGGTCTTGAAACTCATCCGCTGGTTAAGGTGGAGGTCACCAAAGGGGTTGGGTCTGTCAATTGGGTCGACTTATTAAGCTGAGCTGAGTTGACTCAGTAAGTTGGGTCGAGTCGACTCGTTGAGTTGGACCGAGTGGGTATCCCAACTTGCTGAGTCAGCTCTCTATTGGCTCAGATATCAGCACATGAGCTGGTTTTCATTCTAATATTTTTTTGTTCTCCTTGATTTATCATGTGGTGTGCTTCGCAGACATCATCGCTTTTACCTATTATGCTTCCTTTTTTTTACTTAAAAAAAAATAGATGAACACCCGGGTCTGGATAATGGGTCTGTTCTTCCCTTCTAAAAATAAAAATAATAGATTGTACAAACAATTGATTTTCTTGCTATGCAGATGCGTTTGGCCTGACATGTTTGCAAGTTTGTAGCTGCAAGAGCTACGTGAGGGTCTTGTCGTTGATCCCCACATAAGGCGCCAATGTTAATGCCAATATCTGTCATAGGCTTGTCCTGGAACTGACCATCTTGAGCTGTTGGAGCTGTTGGAAAAGCTCTAATACGGCCTCTATTCGGGCCTTCTTCCGGTGTAGAAGGATACCCGTAAAATAGCATGGGTCACTCAGGGTAGGGTGGTGTGTGACCGCGCCTGCTCCGGTGCCCAAGTCAGATTGAGGAAATGGGTATTAAGAAAATGATGCTACAATGTAATCAGGGTTGTATTTAAAACACACCCTTGGGATGATTCCTTCCCTTGTTTATATAGCTGAAATGCTAGGGCTTCCTTAGGTTTAATGTTGGGCCATCGGGCCTGGTAAATGGGGTACGGGCCTTCAGACCCATACATTATCAACTTACAAGGAGGTAGTTGAGCATTTCTTATTGAGGTATGATGATAGGATGTAGGTCTATAACATCGATACTTTGAGATTACAGGGCTTACTAACAGGAGGATGAACAAGTATTGCAAGAGTTCATACATCTTTCACCCTGCGGTGAGATGCATCGACCACTTAACCTCTATGGGGATATTTTGTTATAGTGAGGCCACTCAGTGCAATCATGATAACTGTTTTCTTTTCTGGTTAATGATGAGTGGTTGGGGTTGCCCAGAATATGTGAAGACCTTTGTGTATAGATACTACAAGACATCGATGTGGAGTGAAATACTGATTACTATGGGAGGCATGATCACCTTCATAGATTTAGCCTTAGGACTCTATGCAGATGATGCTGACTGAATTGGTACCGAATCTTCCAGCTATTTTTACACCCCTGCCTCCTTGGTCGAGGCCAAGATGCTCAAATTGGATGGGCGTCAGTTCATATGGCTATATTGTATGAAAATGATCCGATTCATGCGTCTCCTACAGTATTGTCGGACGACCTACAAGGTTGATACCAGATTTGAGGCCTTGCACATTCTCCCGGATGATGAGTTTGCATTGGAGTTTCAGGCCACCTTTGGCATGAGTAAAGAGGTTTAGACAGTGAGCATGAGCAGCCACAACACCTAGATGATCTCACTCATCAACATGACCCGATCGAGGATCAACTTTAACAGAAACAACCATCAGCATATTATTACTTTGAGAAGTTGTGTTAACAGAAGCAGCATCCATCACCGCACCATCACTTTCAAGAGACACCCTAGTATGAGAACCTACCATCTTCCCCCTATTCACCATGGAGCCACTGATCTTCAGAATGCTGCATACTATGACACATCATCTTTGAAGGTAAAATGATCATATAGCGAGCTTGGTTTCCACTGTTAATGGTTACAGGTAGGATCTCTACCATATTGGCACCCGCATAGATGACCTAGGATACATTGTGAATGGATGGGGTCAGCGCATGGTCTCCCATAGAAATGAGTCTATTGTCGAGGATGCAGGGAATCCGCATTGGATATGGAAAGGGCCTCAGCGATGAGGATAAAGACAAACAACGGGAGAAGAGGCGTGAGCAAAGGTGTGCAGTCAGGCATGCAGACGCCCACCCAGTGATGTGGAGTGATGTTTCCATTTTTCTCCCCATTGACACTTTGGATCGTATGGCACAATGCATGGAAGACAATGAATCCTTTAAGTGTGGGGGAGAACACTCATGCTTATTTTGATGACAAGTTTTTCTATGTTGTTGGCTTGTTTTTAGGTGATTTGGACTACTATCTTTTGTGTGTTTCAGATGACAGTTTTGAGTGTGTGATTTTTTGTCTTGAACTCTTTTGAGTTGTAATAAGGAGTTGCATTTTTATCATGATTTTTTTTGAAAAACATTGAATAAAATGAAAAAGAAAACAAAAAAATCGCTAAGTTGATAGCCTGAAAGGGCAACTTAGGCAAAATTGGGATACCGTGATAGGTAAAAAAAATCAAAAGGTCAACCTATGCAAAAATTAGAGGTATAATAGTGAGGAAAAAGGTAAGGTGTGAGGTTTGAAAGAAAAAAGAGACTAGGATGAAAACCCAAGAGGGCATCTACATAAAATAAGAGAAATTAAAAATACCTTGAAGCTTGTTTTGACTATTTGTGGGGTTTCCGAGTAAAGTAATATCTTCTTATTTTTCTCTGGATTCATATTGATCATTCTTATTTGGCATAAATTTGTGTTGTTTTCGTGGTCTGAACTCATTAAATTGGGATATGAAGGTTGGAGAGCATTTGTGTTTTGGGTTATGGTGGTTCTAGGAATAAGGATGATTAATTGTGTTTGGAGGATAGAACTTAGTAAACCATCTTAGGACTTTATTCTTTCTTACTTGAAGACGAGTAATGTTATAAGTGTGGGGGGATTTGATGAGATGTTAATTTACTATTTTCTTAACACATTTGATGCCTTTTATCATGTTTTGTTGGTGGTTTGCTAGCATATTAGTTTTTTTTACCAAATAGGGGGTTAGAATCCTTGGGTGGTTAATCACCCTAATTTCCCTATTTTGTAAGCATCTAGTATCTAGTGTGGTTTGCCATTATGATTTGGTCATGTTTTAGATTTTTTGTGTGCTTATTGGAGACCGATCATTTGAGAAGGTCATTCGCAAGAATATTAGTAAATTGAAGGTCATCCACAAGGGTGGTATTAGAATGAATGCCACTAATATATGTGGTACAAGGTTGGTTTGGTTAGAAGATAAGAAGAGAATAAGAGAAGAGAAAGGAACAATAATTGAAGCATAAGGGCAAAGCAAAGGCAAAGGACATAGACCATGCCCTTCACAAGCCACATCAAGGCCAAGGATCAAGCTAAAGGACACCGGCCATGTAAACCTACATGGTCAGTGTACTTCAGAAGACAAGGAGGCTCAAGGACTAGCCACCCAGGATACGGGCCATATAAATCTACATGGTCTGTGTGCTCAAATAATTCAAATGCTCGAGACACAAGTCCTAGGAAACAGACAATGTAAACCTACACTGTCCATGTAAAGGACTTGGGCACGGTCTGTTCCGAGTGGCATGGTTTGTGTAATTGGGTGGATTGGTGTTTTAATACTTTTCTTTCTCTCTTTCCACCTATAAAGCACCCCTTTATCCATTGGATATGGGAGGCAGACTTATGGGTTTGAGACGGTACATTTTCTTTCTCTCTTCATTTATTTCATTGTTTTTATCATCTTTGATCCAATTCTTGTTATGGATTATTGTAGATTA
>JAULKK010305229.1:0-12293 GCA_032355705.1 Rubia peregrina
ACAAAAATCGACCATGGGCCTTGGTGAGTCCAGTTAGACTCCCAGAACTGAGCATCACCTTTGCCGTGTATAACAAGAGTGTTTGACCGAGCCAATTGATTTACTTTCAGAATTCTTTTATAATTTTGAGATCTTATGGAAATAATAGGTAAAGCCCAAGTTAACTGTGACCAAGGTGTTAAACCTTGTTGAAATTTCCACCACAATTTAATTACGAAAGCATCAATTATGTGGTTTATGTTTCTCCAACCCATTCCATTTTCATGAAGAGGGAAAATGAGTTTTTTTCATGATCTTTTTTATTTGTCTTCATATTTTCTCAAAAAAATGTTCATTTTTTTTGTCAAAGTCTTGATTAAGGCTTTTGGTGTGCTGGTAACATCCCTTATATGTTGAGAAATTAAAGGGAAAAAAGAACAGTTTGTATGAGTATCAATCTCCCAGCAGCACTTAGCTAGTAATTTTTCCAATTTTGAAGTTTAGAATCATAGGTTTCTTTGATTTCTTGGAAATAGGAGGATTTGATTTTACCTTGAAAAATTGGAACACCTAAGTATGATAAGGGGAAAGATATTTCTGTCATATTTAGGGTGGTTGCTACAGTATTTTCGTGGGCTTGTGTTGCTCTGCCCCCAACATAGAAACTACTTTTTTGGTAGTTTATCTTTTGACCCGTTGCTAATTCAATTTTTCCAAAAATTCCCTGATTCGAATGAGGTTCTGCCTTGTAGCCTATAGGAAAATGATTGTGTCATCCGTGTAGCATAAATGTGAAGGGGAATGACATTTTGAGGGAGCTGAACGTGTTGGATTTTACCATTTTGTTAGATGAATGATAGGCTTCTTAAGAAAGCCTCGGTAAAGATGTTAAACAGAAACAGGGATATGGGGTCTCCCCATTTTATACCCCCGTGATGGTTTGAAAAAACCCATCGGATTGCCATTGATCATGTTGGATCTCCTCGCTAATTCTAGAACTCTCTATTGATGGAAGATGGAGATGTTTCTAGGATCATGGGGGAAGAATCTAGACTACATCCTAGAAGGCTCCAAGCATTTACTATGGTAGTTGGGGAGACGGAAGAGAATTATAGAGTTGGTTTGGTTCACTTATAAATAAAGGTGTTGGAGAAGAGTTCATCATTCAATCTCATCCACTCCAATCCATAGCCACTTATATTCCTTCTATTGCGATGTATCCACTCTTAGAGTGAGGAGTTAGAGAAAAGTCTCCATCCTCTCTCGTTAGTGAGTGTTTCACCATAGTGTGAGAAGCCTTGTAGTTCATCCAACTCGTGTGAGATATTTGTAACCCTACTATAGCCTCATATATTGAAAGATTTGGACTACAGAGTCCCGCAATTTTTCCCGATTTGGGTATCCGCATAACCAAATTTTGGCGTCTCACTTTTTTTCATTTTTCATTTATCATCTTGATAACATAAAGAGTGAAATATAAAAAATTTCCAATAGATGGGACTGAGAACCATGAGCTTGGTATATTGTGCATAATGTTTTTGATAAACACTCCATAAAACCCAAATTTTAGAAGTATTCTATTCAGAAATCCCCACTTTAGTCTATCAAATGGCTTATTACGGCCGAGTTTGATGAACCAGTTGGGGTTTTTTTCTTTTAATGTTAGGAGATCTGGTCATTTCTTGAAAATAAATCACATTATCTGTGATTTCTCTATGTTTCATAAAAGTTGTTTGTTGGGGGAAACTTATTTCAAGCATTAAAGGATTTAATCTCTCCATTAGTCATTTCAAAATATTTTGTATACTACATTAGATAGACTAATGGGTCTGTAGTCATTAAAGCTTGATGGAGTAAAAAAAATGGGATTAATTGTATACACGTACAAGCAAAACCTTTTGGGATCTGGTTGCCTTTTATTAAAAATATTGTGGTTGTTAGAATGTCCTTTCTCATTATATCCCACATTTTCTTTAAAGAACTTTAGTGGTGTAACCATCCGGACACGGGGATCCATTTTGGTTTAGATTAAACCATGCTTGTTTAATCTCTCTAAAGTGGCTGGTTTAATGAGTTCAAGGTTCTGAGCATCAGTTATTAATGATGGAACCTGACTCATGATGGGTTTAAATAAGATCCAGCTGTAATATGCTGATTATCAGTCATCAGATTTTTTCTAATACAGTTCAACTTCATGTCGTATTTGAGTGTGTTTTTCTAGCCAAACTCCATCTGAGTTTTTTTAAAATCTTTGTGATTTAAAATTTTGATCTCTTTTCTTGAACAGAATTATGGGGGAAAACAGTGTTTTGGTCTCCTTCATTGAGCCATTTCACTTTGCTTCTTTTGCTTCCAAAATTTTTTATCGTCCTTTATGAGTTCTGAGTAAAATGGCTTTGATTTTTACTGATTTGTATGAAATTAGTTTGTGAATTAAATTCCTGGAATTTGATCTCTGCAATTCTGAGATCTTCCTCTACTTCGGTAACATTGTTATCAAAGTTTCCTACCTTTTCCATGTTCCAGGCCTATAAGATTGATTTAAATCTTTTGAGTTTTATGGAGAAAGCCTGTTGTGGAGAATCAACAGGGCGGGTTCCAGTTTTCATTTACCGGGTTTTTAAAAGCTAGTCTCAATAGCCAAGTATCTAAACACCTAAAATGTCTTGGGAATAAGTCTAACTAGCTACCAATTTTGTGTAACATAGGTGTATGATCTGAGGTAAATCTATTGAGTATCTGAGGTCAAATTGTTCTCTCCAAGACTTGTTACACAAATCCATGTCTAGCCTTTACGTGTAGAATTATGAAGCCTAAAGTTTGACCAAGTATATAAGTTCCCTACAATGTTTAACTCTTATAAAACATCAACAACAATGAAGCAGTTAAAATGTGCTATAGAACCATAATTAGGAGTTGCGGGGCCTTTAGAGCATCTCCAATCGTTTACTCTATCTTTCAGTTGCTACAGTGATTTTTTACAGTTACTACAGTGTATTTACTCCAATGGTTTACTCTATATTTTCAAATTATTCCTTTAAATTTCTATTATACATTAATTTTATAACTTTAAATATTTATTATATTGCAAACTAGTCATAATTATATATGTTTACCATGATTTTTAATTTTTTTATCATAAAAAATATCGATTATTAATAAAATAATTTATAATATTTTTGTATCAAAACAATTCATAACAAAATATATTCCTTCAATATAAAATTCATTATAAATAATGTCAAAATATAAAATAAATAATTTTCGTATATGACTATTTACAAATAATGTACAAAATTTAATAACAAAACAAATTATTTCAATATATATACAAATTTTAATAATAAAAACAAATTATTTCAAATATGAATAATTATTTCAAATAGACATATTATTAACAATGAAATGAAAATGGAAGAAAAAGAATAACAAAAGAAATAAAGAAAACAAATGAAGAGAGTAAAATAAAAAAAATAAAAGGAAAAATCCTTTACCGTAGCTATAGTACCCTCTAAATATAGAGGGTACTATTCCTCCTTCAAATTTGCAACGCAAAGATACATTTCTATTGGAGCAATTTTTTAACCTTTTCCCTTCAAAATGTAAAGATTTAGCTCCATTGGAGCTGCTCTTATATTCATTAACAAATGAAATTACATTAAAATACCAATGACCAGTCTTTTATGATCAAATAGATTGCTTAGATCAGACCATAATTTAATCCTACCAGCTCTGTTTGTTAATGCATACACAAAAATGATTTCTATCTTCATGTTAGAATCTAGCAGGTTCAACTCAATCCTCATAAATTGGTTAGATTGAATCTAAAAAATATATTCTACTTTAGCATTGCAATTCAATCATATTTTACCACTGTCTGAGCGCATACATTTATTCATGTACTGAGTGATTTCAGAATTATCATGCATGGGTTCCATAATTCCTAACATGTTAATCTTATGTGTGTTAAAAAGCTTTTTTAGTCTAATTAGTGAAGTATCCATTCCCCTTAGGTTCCAGATCAGAAAATTTTGATTGAACTTTTTACAATTCATATTTTTTGCTTTTAGACCGTCTTTATGGTCCTTTAAAGATGGAGTTTGACTTACCAGATCCATCCGAAAATCTTCAGTACTTGCATTGAAATCAAAATCTAGATCCTCGGTGCCATCAGCAAGAGGGAGAAATATGTTTGTCATAATTGGAGATGCCCTGTCCAGATGAGCTTGATTTTGTATACTGGTTTATGTATGATTTATACCTGTGAAAAATGAATCATTCTATACATACTAGATCTTAACCTGAAACTCAGATGTAGATATGTTATGTAGTACTGCAACGTCAAGATTTGAATAATAACTGTCATGATCCTTTGATTTGGGCTTCACCTGTAGTGGGTTTTCCTTATGTGAGTGAATTTCATTTATTTCTACTTCGGATGAGTTTCTAACATAACTTGGGGTGGGTGAGAAACTACTTTTGTGCTAGGATGACTGTATTTTAGAACATGGTGTGATCAAGTTAATTGCTTATTCTGCATTTAGTGACTTAGGAGATGATACATGTGAGTTATAAGTTGATGGCCTTACGAGTATTGCACCTGATGTACTAGAGGAAATTTGAATGTTCTCATTTGCAGGCTTAGTTGAATATAGGGCTTCATCTTTTTGGAGGTTATCTAATGCAGATAGTGTTTCTCCAAAATTTTGACCGGTAGGTTTCCAATTAGGCCTAGAGTTTTCTTTAGGATGCTTAATCCTACAGTTCAAAACTTCATGACCTAGTCTACGAAAATGGGTATAGTAAGCCGGCGGGGTGTTCACTGTCGGCGATCAATTTAGGGTCATTTTTCATTTTTCTAAAACAGATATTGATGGATCTTCTCGTCACTCTTTGTGTGCAGTGGCTCTGTGATGGTTTTAGGGTTTAGGAGGTGGCAATAGGGTGTGACAGTGGGGAGAGGGAGAATGCACTAGGGTTCTAACAGTGAGGCTGTGGAAGAGCGAGAGGAAGAGGTGGTGGCACTGGGGCGTGGTTGTGGGGAGAAGGAGGAGGTGATGACGGCCTTTGGGAGAGGGATGAGGAGAGCGGAGACGTTGAGGAGGAGGAGGGCTTTGGGTTAAGGGGAAGAAGGGAAAGTGGCGGCGGGAGGGAGTTTGGCGGTGGCAGCGGTGGAGCTCGGCAGCTGCAACCTAAAGGCATCATTAGGTTTTGAGGAAAGAGAGATAGGTTGTAAGGGTATTTTTGTCATTTATTTTATGGTCATGCCATAATTTACTTGGTCAATGCTGGAATTAGAGAGTTTGGTTATATCGGCACAATTTTTTTTGAAATTTAGGGTTAGATTAGCACATACAATAATTAGTTAAGGTTAAATTGGCCATTTCTGAGATTGCAGAGTTATGTTGGCACTTCATCCTAAAGTTAGGGTTATAAATGTAAATAACTCATTGACTTTAAAAAATGGTTATTGCATGTTATACTGTCCTTATTGATTTAAATATGTTAATTTAGAATGTTAGATCTTGCATAAAATATTATGTTAGCATTTTTATTATTTTTGTAAATTATTTTACTTCTATAATAATTAAGTGCGGTGTGTACTTTATCACATTGTTCCTAATTATTGTGATATTATGTGGATAACTGGCTTGTACTGTATCTCGCCGTGTCAAAACTTTCCTGCATGCTACTTGATTACTTGTCTGTGTTTACCGGGGTCCCCGACACCAATGGTAGTTTGGTCGAAATCGGCGGGGAACGGTATAGACGGGACCGTACGACTAGAACGACTACACGCAGAGTTTTCAGTATGCTAGCATAATCATCTGGTTTCCTATACAAGCTTCTAATTGAACACTGATTGGGCATGGCTGATGAGAATGGATTCTTGATCCTGATAGCCTTCGGGCACTACTGAAAAAGTTATGCCATGTATGTTAGTCAGAGTTGCCATGTAGGCACTTGACTGCAACTTGTCATTAACCACCCGTATAGTTTTACTATATGTTAGTATTTGTGTGGCTATTTGTTTTATGTGATCACTAAAATTCCACTTGGTAAATACCGGTGATAGAACCTCACTAAGTAAGGAACTTAACCTACTTTAAAAAGCCCAAACAGGTGTAGCGTAGCAAATGGAGTGAGAGCTCATACATGGTGCCTTTACTTCATTTGGGGATAGAATTCTAGAGGGGTTTTTGAATCTAGAAACCAATTTAAAACTTATATTTTTAAATCATGTAAAACACTTATTATAAGACTTTCATTGTAATAGTAAGTTGAGTTTTGAATTCTTTAATCGTTTTCCCATAATCTGTATTGCTCGTTAATGCATATAAGAAATTCGACAGTTGGATTCTTAGTAACCCGGCCAGGTCTGACCTGATACTTATGTCGAGCAAGTTGGTCTTAGCTCTAGGGTGTTACGTGTGTGGTATCCGAGATTTATCCCAAATCAAGTAAATGTTGAACCAAAAGATATCTTAATAAAAGACTCCACTTAAATTTAATAAATTATAAACACTACTTCAAAATTTCAACAAAATTATCCCTAGACCATCAAACTAGCAGTAATTGTTAGTTGACAACTGAAGTATAGAAAGTGATTTTGGGTATAGAACTGGAAAACCTATTAAGGGGAAAGTGAGGCGAGAGTAAAATCATTACTCCATAAGAAGAATATTTAGATATTTTAAACTACATAATTATACCCTTCCCGCGAGTAAAAACCGAAGACATTGATCAAAATTATTTCATTGGGGATTATTGGATTAAAATTTGAAATCGAAACAAAAATAAACAGAGCTAAGGAAATGACCTTTCAATTTGAATTGACAAAACCTTGAATCACTTGGGGATGGCTAGCGCAGAGTTTGAATCAGGTTCTCAGTTTAAATTGGAAGACTCCTAAACAATAATAGATAGAGTTTTAAACTCAAAACATGACAATAAATTACTAATCACCTTAGGAATCTCCGTAACCTATACAACAATAGTAGGCCGTTATATGTAGAAAAATTGAAACTCATATAAAGATTAACTGAAATATCAAACAAGTGTCCTACCCTAATTGGGTAGTGTAGGCTTTGGTTAGGGAGCGAGAGAGATGAATCACTAGAGTACTTAAACTAGAGAGGTAAGAGCATATGTGCTAACAAAGAAGAGGTTTGAGTCGGTGCAGTTGCCGTATGATGCGAGCTACGAGGTCAAGAATCCCAGGAAATTATTCAAGAATTGACCCGGACTCAAGGTGGCATCCGAGTTCTGTGTAGGCAGAAGGAAGAACCTAATAAGAAACTAGTTGAGAAAGGTTTGAGCCACATGGATAGCGCTCTAGAGACAATTGATCAAATTGTCAATGTACTTGGGGGTAACCTTACGAACTGAGTGTCCTATGGTACTAAACACAATGACATATGTGACTCCACTAAAGAGCCTAGGATTTGTGGAATATAGAACCTTGAGTGGCTATACCATTAGTGTATAACATTTGTAAGAGGTACTTGCAAGTCCCAATTTTGTACCCTGCGGTGATCATGCAAGTTAGGAATACAAACCCAAAGATGAATCAGGGAGAATTCAAAGTAGGGTAAAATTAGATTTTAACCATTACTCGAACCTTCTGGGACCTAAGATATGCAAATTGAGAGGTGGATAACGTTGCTATATTTTTGTTAGAAGGAACGTACCCCAACCTTGGACCACGTAACTATAGTGGTCACGAAGAATCACTTCGAGTCCATTGCACGTACTGTTAAAAAAGGAGGAATGGAGATAATGATTATTTGAAAGAGGTTAAAAAATGCATGCAATGTAGGAGTTTTGAGCATGGGATATCAGAGGGTTGAAACTTTATTTGAGATTTTTTTTATTAACCTCTTAGTCACAAATATCGGTATTCAAACCTATTCTAAAATGTGGAGCCTATAGAATTGGTAAGTAAAATGTGTAGGCTCGGGTTTACACCTTAGAGAACAATGAGATCTTCGTTCCTACCAAGGTTTGTTGGAGATAACCTCTCTATCTTAAGTAAACCGCCTAAGGTTTGATTGATTCTAGTGCCTCTAATTCGTTTACTAGCGATTTCCTCCTTGAAAACATGAAAACCAAGATAGAGAACTTACCATACATGTTAGAAGTTAGCACTTCCACCAGTGATGCTAAAATCTTAATTGGTTATGGTTTTAGAGATTGTAAGGTAAATGTCAGACAGTAAGAGTTACTTATAGATGTAACTGTCCCACATGTAAAAATGATATAACCTTTGCCTAGTCAAATTGCCATGCAAGCGAAGTTAAGTTATGTTATTTGTGGGAACCAACGATTGGGGTAGAGGTGGGACAAAATATGTCATCCCTATTAATTATTGTGGGCGTTAAAGTTCGAAAGATAATTTATTAGAGGACAACTGGAATGTTGACCGAAATAATTAATAAGCCGGCAATTCAAGTGAAATGGGAAGATGTACTAGTAGTTTGGGACTTCTCTTAAATAATTCCTGAAATATTCCCTGAGGAATCTGTTAGTTTTCCCCTGGAAAGGGGAAAACTGAGGTTACCATTGATTTAGTACCAAGAGTCGTGCATGTTTCTCGAACACCTTATCACATGGCGCCACTAGAACTAAATGAGTTGAAATTACAACTTGAGGATTAGTTAACTCGAAGGTTTATCCTACCAAATACACCACCCCAAGAATTCCATTTTGGTTGTTAAGAAGAAAGGTGATTCTCTATGGATGTGTATTGATTACATAGGCCTAAACTATGTGACAATTGAAATAAGTACCCTCTCTGCGTAATTGAGAAGTTGTTCGACCAACCCCTTAGAACAGTTGTATTTTCCAAGCTGGATCTACGACAAAGGTATTACCAATTTTGGTTGGAAAAGAAGGAAGTACAGAAGATAGCCTTTAACACTCGGTATGGTCATTACGAATTCCTAGTAATACGGCACTAGCGTTCTTGGAGATGTGTCTTTCATCATCTTTTTTGATGGCATCCTTGTCTCTTCAAGGTCTCATCAGGAACATGAGTTAGTCGTGAAGAAGGTGTTACAACTATTTAAGGAATGTAAGTTGCTCACTGGGTTTAGCGAGTATGAATTCTGGCTAAAACATGTGAACTTTTGAGGACACGTGATTAGTAAGGAAGGGATGTCAGAAGATTCCTCTAAGGTTGAAACCATCCTAAATTGGAAGGTGCCGACTAATAATACAGAGAGTCAGGATTATCTAGGATTGGCTGGATACTATGGGCACTTGTTAGAGATTTCTCTAAATTAGCGTCTCCCTTGTTCAGTCTAACCTAGAAGGGAGCTAAGTATGAATGGAATATAAAGATGAAAATCAACTTCCAAGAATTAAATAAGCGATTGACAACTGTCCCAATCGTTGCGCTACCCAAGGGAAAGAATGGATTTGTAATATATAGAGACTTTTTGGGTGATGACTTGGGGCACAATTGATACAAAGAGGCCAGGTGATCAATTTAGCATCTCAGATATTAAATTCCTATAAGAAGAATCACCCCACCCATGATCTCTAAATTGTCGTAGTAGTTTTCGTTCTAAAAATATGGCGCACTACCTATATGGAGCTATGTTCGAGGTAATGTCAGATTACAAGAATCTGAAGTACATGTTCCCTTAAAGAGACTCGCATATACGCCAACATCGGTGGGCGGAATTTTTGAGCTCTTATAATTGGGTGATTGATATGCTCAATTTATATCCTATTTTAACACTTTTGAAATCTAATTTTGTAATAGATTTGGGACTTAATTAAAAAAAATTAACATTTTATCAATTAAGGGGCTAGGATGAATTCATATGTTTTACATCTTAATTGTTTAATTTGTGAAGTGTTTTAGATCTTGTTAAAGTGATTAGGTTTGAAAGAGCTCAAGCGTTGAAGAAAAAAATGAAGAAACTAGAAGATTGGAAGAAGAAGGTCAAAATATTTGGTAGAAGCTGAAATATGGCAGATTCTCCATTGCGGGCCACAGAGGTGTCTTGCGGCTTACAATGAAGTCAACTGGGCAAACTAGCGGTCAACAAAGTTCATGGCGGACCACAAAAGTGTCTTACGGTCCGCGACAGCTAAACTGGGCTGCCTTTTCATTTACTCAATTTCAGCCTCTCTCTTCATAACTCCATACCTTATCCAAATTTTTTCCTCTAAAAACCCTAGATAAAATTTATTTATCCATATTTTCTCCTATGTTTACTATATATTTTAGTTCTTTTGTTATGAGTTTAGCTAATCGAGGCGAAATATACTCTTGGGAGCAATTGGTAAGAATTTATAGTATGAATTTGTGAGATTTGATTTACCCTATTTTGTGCTTTGATTACCAAGTATATTTTGTGCTTTTTTGTGTAGTTAATGCATGATTTAGACTAGGATGATCAAGTAGTATATAATTGTGGGTTAATTATTTGCTATTTTTTTTGTCAAACCCGGAAGACCTTAACTTTTTGTCGATGTGATTATCATTAGTTGATGTTAGGTTATAATTGGGTGTGACAGCTAATTATGATTATTGATTGATGAAATTGCTTAAATTTTAGATGAATTTGAATGGGTTTGATAATTATCAATGTGTTCGCTAATAACGACTAGCATGAAAGCCGATCCTCGTAGTTGTTATTAGTAGATATATTTGTGCTATCCCAATCTTTCTCATTTGTAGGATATTGTGTTTGTTTTATTGGTTCTCCATGTGTATTTCTATTCTCGAGGAAGTCTATGAAGCTGGTCGTCTAGGGTGACCCGAGGGTAAGGGTTAGTGTGTGGCGCCGATCGCCCACTCTAACTATAACCGAGGAGAGGCAAGAAATATCTTCACTCGAAAGGTGTTGATAATTTCTCCACAATATGTGATTAATGCATAAAAATAGGTTAATTAATCGATGATCAAAGGATGGCTAGAAATGTAAACCAATTGCGCCAAAGACTCGTTATAATCTTTATTTCATATTTTGTCCTAGTGTGATCGTATTTGTATTGTTCTTTATAATTGTTTGTTAATTTAGTAGTTTTAAGTAAGCATAGTGTTTTCCAAAATCAAAACCCCCCACTTTGTTACCACACATGTAGAGTGACTTCTTTGTGTGCTTTTTAACTACGTTTAACACTCGATAAAACCCCGTTTTCTTCGTGGACTGCCCTGACTTGCTACTATCTACTCTCTAGTAGTTAGCCGCGGTTAAGGCCTATAAATATTATCTTTTAGAGGCACAACGATGGCCTCCCAAATTTTGGCGCCGTTGCCGGGTAAAAGGCATATTTTATTTAAGTGTTAGTGTAGTTCTTTATTTGTTTTGTGTTTTTACTTGTTTGTTGTTGACATTTTTTTGATTTTGTGTTGTTTCTTGGGATAAGGTTATATTATTCTAGTTCTTGGTTTATGGTTGATACTCATACCAATAGACAAGAACTCTTGCACCACGATACCAATCTTTTAGGAACACTCAAGACAGTAAAGAGACTAGCTCATTTTTCTAACCAATGTGCTCAAACACCACCCGAAGTAGTTACACCAACTATGTCGGATGGTACTAGAATCTTGAGGGAGCTCATGGCTCTTAACCTAGAGAGTCAACCACTTTGCATTATCTTTCCCCCTTTTCCGGAAAATGTCACTTGTGAGCTCAAATCCGGGATGATTCAGTGTCTACCATATTTCCATGGGGTGAGTGAAGAGGATGTGAACAAGAATTTATCTGAGTTCCACCTTGTGAGCATGAACATAAAGCCAGCCAGAGTTTTAGAGGATAATTTCAATCTACGGGCATTTCCTTTCTCTTTGAAAGATGCAGCCAAAGATTGGTTATACTATTTCCCCTCAGGAAGTATAAACTCGTGGATGGACATGAAGCATAAGTTCTTATAAAAATTCTTTCCGGCATTTTAGTCAACAGGTTTGAAGAAGGAGCTAAGAAACATCTCTCAATATTCGGGTGAATCTTTGTATGAATATTGAGAGAGGTTCAAGGGGTTGCTAGCTAGGTTCCCCTACTAGCCTTACAAATAAGGAGATCTTGTGTATTATTTCTTCTATGGTTTGTCCGTTGAAGACATAAGAATGGTCAATGCTACTTGTAATGGGTCGATTGCCAACAAGAGCCTGAAAGATGTCGTGGAATTGTTTGAAGACATGGCTAATGGGACAAGACAATTTGGTGTGATAGAAAAGGCAAGGATGCAAGAGCCTTTAAATCCGGAAACCCTCAATTTCAAGCTTTAGCTTCCATGATGAAGGAGCTAATGAAAGGGAGGATGCATCAAGTCAAAGCTCGTGGGGGTGTGTT
>JAULKK010305237.1:0-22439 GCA_032355705.1 Rubia peregrina
CGCGGGTTTTAACCCATATGGGTAAACCCGCGGTCAACCCACAAACCCAACCCGTTCAACCCATATTTTTCAACTACTCATTTGACCCATTACCCATTTTACTCATTACCCATTTTACCCATACCCATACGGGGTTAAAGTTAGATAACCCGCTTGACCCGTGGGTTATAGGTCTATTTTGCCACCCCTAGTTTGATAGTTGGCATTCACCAACTTATACTTTGCCCTAAAACCAATCCCTAGGAATAGTTCCCAAATTAGAGTATGGAGAAATTTTACAAGCTATAACTAATGTGACTAAGAGTAGTGAGTTACTCCAATTACAATTGCATAACGACATTAGATATTTGGGAACTCAACTTTTCTCAAGGATTGAGAAAGTTGAGGGGCAAGTGTGTGATTGAATGGAACGAGTGAGAAAACTAGAAATCCAATATTCTAAAAATGAACCATCCATAACTGAAGTTGAGATTTTGATAGATGAATCCAAAGGGGATGGGGAGTGGTTTGTTGAGAGTGAAGAAGTTGAGCAAGGAGTGATTATGCTTAATTAATTATATTACATATTTTCACCCCAACCTCCACCTATAGAACCAACTCCCACATTTTTGGAACCCTTAGAGGAAACCGTAAAGAAACCAACTAAATATGCTAAACTTTGAAACCACCTATTTCCTCTAAGGTTGACTCCCCCTCTACTATATATTCCTTTTGGAAGATTGTTAACCCCAACATTTCATTTTTGGTTGCCTGTGGTGATGGGGCACAAACCCACACTATATGGATAACATTAGGGTCGTGCCGACGACCTTAAATATACAGAGGTTTTAGTGAGGGAACCCAAGATTTAATAAATTAGATTAGTTTGTTTTTCTTTGAAATAAAAAAGTTTCTTACATTTTCCTCCCATTTCTTACCCCAAACCATTAGACACCACTACACTCCACCACCTAAACTACCACCAAGTACACAACCTAGGACCACACACCAGTTGTTTCTTTGTGTGGATGTTGATTGGCACTTATTTAGTGTGGATTTGCAATGGCTTATTTTGAGTTGCATGTTGGGGTAGGGATATTGAGGTGGGAACAATGCATTGGGAAGTTGTGATTGCCTATCTTTTTTTTACCTCCCCTTGTTTTCATATCATATTTCTTATTTAAGGAATGTGTGTGTTGTAAGTGTATGGGAGGAAAGATGTTCCTTTGCATTGTGTTGTGGATGTTTAGTATCTTTGGTGTGTTATCCTATTTTTACCCTTTTGTTTTGGAACACTAATACACTTGATGTGCATGTTTGTTTTGTAGGAAGCATGAGATTTTTGGAGGAAAACTAGCAAATGTGGAGTCTAACTCATGGACTATGTAGACGTACATGGTTCATGATGCTCATAATGGTGGACAAGAAGGAGAACCAAACCCCAAATTCATAGGGCATGTAAACGTACACGACCAGTAAAGCTCACTTACCTTCCTTCATCCCTGTCGCCATTTCTTCCATATCACCACCAAAATAACACTCAAACCCACTTACCCTTGAAACCCTTGAAACACATATATCAAAACCTAAGAGGTAACCCTCCAATGTGTCAGAATTATTTATTCGATTTGTAGTGCATGATAGTGGTTGTGACTAAACTTGCTTTCTTAGAGGTTAGAGATAGTTTATTGGGGTGATGGTAGTATGTTCATTAAAATCAATGATTGTGCCACTGAGGGTAGATTTTAGTGTTCATTTTTTCCCCATTGTGAGTGCTCTCTTATTTCTTTCCATTGACATATGTTCTATGATTGTGTATATGCATTGAGGACAATGCAAGCTTTAAGTGTGAGGAGGGGGATTAGAAAACACTTATGATTCTTGGTTATTTTTATGCAGCTAACAGCTCTTCTAAGAGCATTTTTAAAAAATAAAAAATTGAAGAAAAAAATAATGAAAAAATAAAATAAAATATATACCCTGCTAAGTTGGAAATCCGAAAGGACAACTTAGGCAAAAATGGGAAGAAAGCCCGGATAGGTTGAAAGGCTTAGGTAAAAATGAGAAGCTAAGGTCTGGTTAGGTTGGAAAACCTAGGCAAAAATGAGAGGCCGTGTGGAAAGAGGTGATATGGTGAGCTTAACATGTGTGAATGCTAGGATTAAAACCTGGACGGGCTCCTGGGAGAAATGAGAGAAATTTGAAATGGAACTTCAACATCTTTTGGCCATCTTTGGCAGTTTCTTCATCAACATCTCTTGGATTGTCTTCAGAGGTTTATTCGAGGGAGTAAGCTAGTTCAATACTTATCTTTCATGCTTTCCTCTTTCTTCACAATATTTTGGAATGGTTAGGTTAGTTTAGCAACTTCAGGAGAGTGTGAGATTTTTGAGATTCTTACTTCTTTAGGGGAATTAGGGTAGGTTGGGAATAAGTTGAATGTATTGGATAATTTCTCTTTTCATGCGTAGATCTTTTCTCATTTTTGTTTACTCGAGGACGAGTAAAGGTTTAAATATGGGGAAATTCATGTGCACCTTTATACATGTATTAGCCGATGCATTTGACATTTATTATCATATTTTGTTTGGTTGATTGCTAGTTTAAGTTAGATTTGCACGACAAAGGTTTCAGACGACCATTATTGGTTTTCTTGTCTAAATCCCATGTTTTGTAGGCTAAATTGGGACTAATGGACACTTTATATTCATGGGCTCCTAGATCTTCCTCTTTGATCTTATTATCAGGTTTCTCGTGCATGCCTTTTCCTTTTCATTTGTAGAAGGCCATCTGCAAAGGTGGTAGTAGATATTTGAATGTCATTCGCAAGGATGATAGAAGATATTGAAGGTTATTCGTAAGGATGGTAGTAGATTGAAGGACAGATCGTTATTCGAGGTTGCACAGAGTTCTAGGGAAAATCTGAGAATAATTAGCAATTGAGGGTGTCACTATTGGATTCTCATTCTAGAGCGCTATAAAATCGACTAAAAGAACTTCCAAATCGAACTAAAGGTTCACCTGTAACGGAGCAAAGAAATGAGCCAAGCGAACCAGCCACGGCCGGTGCGGACAACACAAGCCTGGCGTGGACCAAAAGCTAGCGAGGCATGCACCAACCATCATGGCCTATGTCAAGGGGCCTTGCATGGACCGTATCACCTGGCATGGGTAGTGTCAAAATCTGGCACGAGGGGTCCCCTCTTTTCACTTCCAAATCGATTAAGTATTGGTCGGGACGTTCTATTTTACCCGTCCCGCCCCGTTTCAAGTCACAAATGCCAAGACCAACCCACATGGCATAAATATTGATGCTAGGTGCACAAAGGTACTGAGCCAATCTATGTGTGGCGTGGATCAGAAGGGGGAAAATGGACTGTCGACCGACTACCCATGCCAGTTGACACAGACCGCATCGGTACGAGGGGGACCCTGCGCTAGGGCTCGGCACGAGGAAACCTCGTGTGAGAGCTTAGCACGGCTCATGGAAAGGAACATGAGCCATGCCAATTTCTAGCACGAGGCACGAGCCACGACACCAGGCATGCTCCGCACCAGTGGCGGCTGCTAGGATTTTTAGCCACTTTTGGGCCTTTTTAGGCCCAATTCCCTACTTCTTTATATAGGAGCCTTTAGTCTTCTAGGGTTAACAAAATGGGCAAAATATAGGGTTTCTCTCTCTCTTTCTCTGTCTCCTTTGGTAGGTAGAAGGAAGAGTTCTCTCTAGAGTACTTCTTCTCTTTTCCTTCTATTTTCTTTTCTTTCTCTTTTCTTCTCTTTTCTTTCTCTTATTTTCCTAGATCTATGGCATGTAACTCAATATTTATCATGAATATATTTTTTAGAGAGCAGGTGTTTAGCTTGGGGACTATATTTGTATTAGTGTGTTGATGTTTGTTTTGTGAGATTTTTAGATTTATCTATTTCTATTTGTTTTGTGATCATTATGTTAGCTTGTTCTTAATATTCTTATGAATAGCACGATAGTTACATTTTGTTGGCACACCACCAAGTCTACTCTCATGTCTGTGCACTATTTCTACTCCCAGGTTAAGGAAACCTAGATGTGCTTAGGGTTCGATAGTCTAGAACTGGGAGTGTGCATGAAAGTTACTGTTGTTAATCGTCATGATCGACCACTCATCTAGTTAGCCAACAAAAGAGGTCCGAAGGGTTGCGGTTAGAGATAGGGCAGGTATCAAACTAGAATTATTTTGTTAATCCTCGAAGCCATCGATAAAACAGCTACTTCTTTTGCCTTTGTAGGCTTAGGGGTAGTTCGTTTATGCTGTTCTGCCCAGGATTTAATTACACGGGGGAGAATCAGACCTATGCAATGTGTCATAGCTATTGTTGTACTTCCCCAGTTACAGAGGCGAGACTGATGGAAGATTTTATACACACATCTCTATGTGAAAGATGGGGGGAAGTTTTGACCATTGTCCGCACCACATGACACAAACACTAGAATAGGGTTAAGTTCTTATACTTGATGAAATCGATGATCGAAATAACATCAATCATGTCACACAAATATTCACAGAGTACTTGTTTATATTATTTATTCCGTTGATTGCATACTAGTGGTTGATAGTTGAAAAGCCCCCCCAATGGTTATTTTCACAACACTATTTATTCCTAACACATGGTTGGATTGACGACCCGACCACAGTCGTGTTTAGTAGATTACTACATTCCAAACATCTATGTGGACGACCCCAGTACTTGCCATTATCTACCATTCTTTGTAGTATAATAGTAGGAACAAGAGCAACATTACAAATTCTATTATTGATCTCTGTCTCCCTCTCGGGTTATTGATGGATCTCCTGTGAAAATATTATTTATTAGTGACCTCGGGAGGGGCGGGGTCAAGGACCCCGACTACTATCTACTTAGTTGTATTTAGGAAGCATTTAGGGCTATAAAATGTATATTTGAGAGGTAAGGAAATGACCTCCCAAATTTTGGTGCCGCTTCCGGGAAGAAGCTTGTATTTTTAAGTGTTTAGGCATGTTTGTGTGAATATGTGCTAGCTGGTTTCTATTTGGTTTTTAGGTTAGTTTTTGTTAGTTTGGAGATGTATTATTCAATTTCTTGGTGTATGGTTCGTACGCAATCCTCTTCACAAAAACCCCTAAACTACGATCCCAGGTTAAATTTGAAACTGAAAAGGGCTAGAAGGCTTTCTTTAGAGAGTGTGAATAACACTCCTTCTTGTGACCATTATGAGGAACCTTATACTTCCAAAGAGCAACAAGATGAAAATCCCAAAGGAGGGGCTCAAAACCCTCACCTTTAAGGAGGAAATATTCCTTTGAGACAATTGCCGTTGACGGAGACTATGGCTCCCAACCTAGAGCAACAACCGATGTGCATCGCTTATCTGGCGGTTGGGCCTAATGGGCATTTTGAGCTATAATCCGGATTGATGCACTTTCTACCTTAATTTCTTGATAGGAAATGGGGGGACCCCAACAAACATCTCTCTGACTTGCATATACTTTGTTGTGGTATGATTCCCGAGGGAGTGGATAAAGAGCTTTACAAGTTGAAGTCCTTCTCATTTCTTTGAGGGATGACGCAAGTGATTGACTTCATTATCTTTCTACCGATAATATCAACTCATGGATTTATTTGAAGAGGAAGTTCTTTTCCAAGTACTTCCCTGCCTCCAAATCCGCTACATTGAAGAAGGAAATTAGTAATATCCTCCAATGGCATGAAGAGTCATTTTACGACTATTGGGAAACGTTTAAGAAACTCTTTTCGAGTTGCCCATACCATGGTTACTCTGAATTAGACTTGGTCTACTACTTCTATAATGGTCTACTAAACAAGGAGCAAAGGCTAGTGAGGGGAGATTGTGGTGGATCCATTGGAAACAAGTGTTTGGGAGAAACTATAGAGCTTTATGAAGAGTTGGCCGAAAAGTCAAGGACTTTTAGCTCAAGGTCCGATTTTATGAGGCAAAACCTGAACAACACAAGTGTTGCCTTCAACAATGGAAAGCTTGAGGATCAAATGTTAGCCCTCACTTCTATGGTGAAGTTTTTGATGACTAAGTCCAAAAATGTGCCACATGTGAAGTCATATGAAATATGTTCATCGGCACATCCGACAGACACTTGTCCTCATTTTCAATATGACTACATCGAGGAGGTGAGTTCCATGAGATATCAAGGAGGGTAATTTTATCAAGGCAACCAAGGCTATCAAGGTGGTGAAGGATACCAAAATAGGCCTTATAATGCCAATTGGAGGGACCATCCAAATCTTCAGTATGGAAATTCTTAAGGCGGTCAACATGCTCACCCTTATCACCCCTCTCAACAACAAAATTGACCCCTTTAACTACAAATCCAAAGGCTTCAATACAAGCCCATAATCAAGGTGAGAGTTCTGGGATGTCAAAAGATTAAGTGATACAAGTTTTGGGGAGATTGAGCCTTAGTATGGTGAAGTACAAAAAAGTTCAAGAGAGAGCTGAGTCATGCACCAATAGTTTGGAGACTCAAATGACTCAAATCTTGAATTGGATGGAGGCAAGCGATTCAGGCAAACTTCCATCCTAACCGGAGTTGAACCCCCACCAAAATTCAAGCGCTATCACTTTGAGAAGTGGTAAGGAGGTTGGCACTTCCCGGGATGATTATATTGTTGAAAATAAACCTAAAAGGGTTGAAGTTTTTGATAAGGAAGTGGGGGAAGAGGCCAAGAAATTGGGCAAAGAGAGAGTGAGTAAGGGGAAGGAGATTGAGGAAGAGGTCATCATCAAAAAATTAGATTCCAATCCCGAACCATCATCCCATCCTCATAATGAAGAAAAGATGGCAGAATTCCCTTCCTATGTGCCAGGACCACCTTTTTCCGGAAGCTTTGAAGGATAAACAAAGGAATGAGAACAACAAGGACATCTACAAAGTCATTCGTAGATGTGAGGTAAATATCTCTTTTTTAAATGCAATTGAAAAAACGTTGATATGCTAAATTCCTCAAGGAATTGTGTGTTGTAAATAGAAAACAAATAGTGAAGAATAGGCTTAAGAGTGGGGGAAATGAACATGTCTCCGCTTTCTACCAATAGGAATTACCTCCTAAATTTGGCGATCCCGGCATGTTTACAATCACTTGCATGATTTGAAATACACATTTTGAAAAATCCATGCTTGATTTAGGTTCATGATAAATGTGATTCCTTACTCTTTGTATGAAAGCCTTAATTGAGTTAATTTGCACAAACCGAGGTGGTAACCCAATTGACTGATCGTTCTAGTGCATACCCTGAAGGTATTGTCAAGAATGTGTTGGTTAAGGTAGAATCCTGAATATTCCCCACGGATTGTTATGTCTTTGATATGTATCGTAATTAAGATGCCGCCTATATTTTGTTGGGAAGGCCATTTTTGAAAAATTCAAGAACGATAATTGATGTGCATAATGGTACCTTCACCATGGAATTTGATGGGATTAAAGTAGAATTTAACATAAAAGATTTTATGAAATATCTTATTGAGGAACACTTTTTCCATGCTATAGATACTGAGGCAAATGTTGTGCAACATATTTTTTTTAATTAAATAGTGATGATTCCTTGTTAGTTACTTTAGAAAATGATGTTAAAAAAACATGCCTTGTGTATTCTATGAACTAACTTTAAGGGAAGCATTAAGGATTGAGTTCGTCTCCGGCGAGACCGTCTCACCGTGAGACAAGGCATATGAAAAATATAATATACATAAAATAACATCTTCTTAAATGTTGAGGGTTAATGTTACAATATTTTATTTTTGGGGTAAATACTAAAATATTCACAAAAATTTAGGGATCTCCTTGCAAAAAAAAGGAAAACCCTCATCTTCCCCGGCAAGCCACCGTCGTTCTGGATCTGATTCCCACCGTTATTATTACTGTTTTTTATGTTGGATTCCCCATGGACTCGTCGCTGGATTCCTTGAACTCGTATGCCGGTTTGATTTCACCGTGAGATAGCTCGATTTGCTCCTGGAACTCGCCATGTGATTGCTTAATTTTCCAGTAGGAGTTCGTCGTGAGATCTCGATTTACCGTTGCAATTTGCCTTGGATTCCGGTAAATTCTTCTATAGTTCATTGCAGTGAAAATTCATCAAGCTACAAAGATCAAAATCTCGTTGTGGTCAAGGAAAGGTGTCACCATCGAAATCTTCGAATTTGCCGTAAGGAATTTAGTCATGTCAGGCTACGGAGGTCGCCGTTCCAAAAGAATCTTGTCACACGATGAAGATCACCCATGAAGTTACCATCGCAGATGGAGCTACCGATAAATTTTCATATTTTTGGAAGATTGATTTCAGTTTTGCCGACACGAATGGAGCTACCGCCTTGTAGATTGGTTTTAGATTTTTGGGATTATAGGTTTTTTGGTTTTTTGGGTTTCAATTTTACCAAACATCAACTTGAATCAAGGGAGTTTGGGCTGGTGATTTGGGCTTGACCTTAAGAGCCTAAATCCAAAAATGGCACATAAAATTAAAATGATTAAAAATCAAATGAGAACATATAAGCATTAAATTAACGAGTCTGTCTCTTGAAAGATGGTCTTTTCCTAAGTTATGGAAAGACCAAGGTTTAAAGTGCAAATGAGAAGAAATGAAAATAAAACTTTCGGATTGCATGAATCGGGTTATAAACTTTAAAACTACTATATGTTGTATAATAAAATTTTAATATTGCAAATAAAACTTTTTACCATTTATTATTTTAATTAAACTCCATCTTTCCATAAACATATGGAGAAACGGTCTTTCCAAAACTTTTGCCAAAATCAAAATAGTAAAAAATTAATTAAGAATAATAAAATACACATCAAACTAAAAGATTTAAAAAAATAAACAAAAAATAAAAATAATGAAACATCAAACAAAAATATTTAAATATGCATCAAATAAAAATTATATATATTTTTTAAAAAATTGATAAATATCAAATTAAAAATTAAAATACACATTAAACTAAAATAGAAAAACATCAAAAATGTTACTTTGATATTGGAAAAAATAAACATCAATATGAAAATTTGAAAAAATAATTCACACTCTAAAAACAAGAAAGAACACATTAGATAAAAATCTAATATTTGAAAAGAAAAACATCGACATTAATTTTTTTAAACCCCATTTAAAAACCAACACATCAAACAAAATAAAAGTATAGAATAAAATAACAATTAAGATATTTAAATATCACTAACAAATGTCAAAATGTATAAATGTTATGAATATGGTTTAAAACAAACAAATGATTTACAATAAATTGCAATAATAAATCAAAATTTAACTTTAAAACACATGATTATAGTGGAAAAAATGGTTTATGAAAATACATCACAAGGTTTGGTTGAAATGTCAAGTACTAGAAAGGAAACATTAAGTATGGTAGTAGAAACCCGCATATTGCGCGAAAATAAGGAAAAATTGATCCACGAATTTCTTTGACCCGGATTCTTGACCCCCGAGATTTTTATGACTCGAAACCATTAATTCCCCAATTATTTATGCCAACACCCCCAAAAAAGTGGTATTTGCACCCAAAATCCTCATTCCTCTCCCAAACTTTCTTAAATTATATTTGGAACCCCATCTCTAATTAAACATCATAGTATTGCACATTAATCCTTGGTTTCACTATGAGACTGTCTCGCACAAGACTTTCTTTTGAAGATTTGAGTATTCTTGAAGAGGTGGTCTCAAGAGCTCTTGCTCTAGCCTTAGAGGAGCACAAGAAACTGAAATTCCTCCCATCACTTGTGAAAGCCTCGGCTGTTAATCTAAAACATTTGGCAAGGTACTTCAAGTATGCATTTCTTGGGGAAAGGGAGATATTACTAATCATCATTTCGAGTACCCAAGAGCAAGAAAATAAGCTAATGGTGGTGTTGCGGGAAAACAATGGAGCAGTTGGATGGAACTTATTGCCGACATCAAGGGAATAATATCATCCACTTGCATGCATAAAATTTTGTTGGAAGATGATGCAAAGCTCGTGCAACAACCCCAATATCGGTTAAACCCACTTATGATAGAGATTGTTAAGGCGGAGATCCTCAAATTGCTTTAAGCGGGAATGATTTATCCGATTTCGGATAGAAAATTGGTGAGCCCAACTCAAATGGTTCTAAAGAAAAATGGGGTAATTGTAGTTGAGAATGATAAGGGTGAAATGGTTCCCACTCGTATACAAAATGGGTGGCGCATTTACATTGACTACGAAGGATAAATGCAGCAACTAGAGAGGATAACTTTACATTACCAATCATTGATTAAATGATCAAGAGGCTAGCAAGTCATCCATTCTATTGCTTGGATGGATACTCGGACTATTTTCAAGTAGCCATCGCCCCGGAGGACTAGGATAAGACAACCTTCACGTGCCTATTTGGTACGTTTGCTTGCCGGCGTATGCCCTTTGGGCTATGTAACGCCCAGCCACTTTCCAAAGATGTCTGTTAAGCATTTTCTCAAAATTTGTTAAATTTTTTGTTGAAGTATTCATGGATGATTTCACCGTTCATAATAATTTTTTTGATGATTGTTTAGAAAATTTAGCAAAAGTTCTTAAGCGTTGCATTGATACTAATCTTGTGTTGAATTCTGAGAAAAGTCATTTCATGGTAGAAAAAGGCATTGTATTCGACCATGTTGTCTCCTATAAGGGTATTGAGGTAGATAAGGTAAAGATGGACACAATTCAAACTTTGATTTATCCTACTAATGTGCGCGAAGTGCAATATTTTCTTGGTCATGAAGGATTTTACCACTCTTTCATCGAGGATTTTTTAAAGATTGCATCTACTTTGTGCAAGTTGTTGCAAAAGGAAATTTAATTTGTGGTTGATGAGAGTTTTGAAGGGGTGTTCGCTACAATAGAGAAAAGGTTGGTTTTGGCCCCTATCATAGAACCCCCAGATTGGTCCATGCCTTTCAAGATCATGTGCGATGTGAGTGATTATGCAGTCAGAGCGATTCTTGGTCAAAGGATTTGGAGAGTGCCTCACGACATCTATTATGCATCAATGACTCTCAATGAGTCTAAAAGGAACTACTCGACCATAGAAAAGGAATTACCAGCAGCGGTATTTTCCTTAAAAAATTCAATCTTATTTCTTGGTACCAATGTTATTGTGTACACTGACTATGCAGCGCTTCATCATTTGCTGGCGAAGAAAATGGCCAAGTCAAGATTGATTAGGTGGATCTTTCTTTTGAGCAAGTTTGACTTGGACGTACGAGATAAGAAGGGTGCTGAGAACCTCGTGGCCGATCATTTGAGCTGATTGGTTTTGTGCCAAAAAAGTTGGGGTAAATCTGGTAAAGACAGAGAAAATACGGGAGGAGTTACCCGATGACCAATTTTTTTGCAATCGGAGACCTCACTACGAGAAACAACACCCTTTACCTTGGTTTTGCAGGGGTTTTTACCTAGGTTTTCAGCTATTAAAAATGGAGGTAAATGTCGCCGTTATAAAAGTGTCTTTATTACCTCGGTTCAAAACCGAGGTAAAAAGTATTTTTTTACCTCGGTTTTCTCTCAAAACAACCAAGGTAAATAGTCATTAGCCGATGACACCCCCGAATAACGAGCGACGTCAGGTGGTCAGAATGAGAGGCCAACATCCCAAACAACATGCGATGTCCGCCAAGTTAACATTGTTTTCCCGATGTGCAATATCATTTATGGAGGTAAACAACGTCGCTTTTTTCGTTGACCGGCATCACATATTTAGTTTTATTACTACAATTTTAAACTGTAGCAAAAAAAATTTAACCTCAATTTTTGTTAGAAACAACCGCAATAAAAAGACCTTTGACAAAATTCTTTCAGACCAGCTTGTGACATCGGGATTATCGAAGTTACCATATGTATGCCACATAATGTACGTTGTCAATTAAACCGACATTGCTATTACCGATGCTTAAGAAATGCTAACGTGGCATTTCATTAAGACGGCGTTATTTTAGTGGAACGATGTTGCATGTATTGATGCGACTAGGGTACATCTTTTTGTGACAATGTATTTTTTTACTAAGGGACGTTGCTCTGGACAATTTACCATCGGTACTCCATTGCAAACATTTAGCTATGTCGCTTATAGTTTGTTGGGTATACCAAATGGTATGTAATATTGGTGCGACATCGGCTATTACATGAAAAATAGGAATATAAAGCTACTAAATGTATACCCGGCGTCGAACGCCCTTCAAATGGGATGTAAGTACACCATGCATAATGCATACAGACTAGAAGGATAAGAACTAAACCTTGAATACACATAATATGTTATCAAAATTCTCACAAAGTGAACTACACCACTGATAATCCATAGCTAGCTAGAAATCTATATCAAGATGTTAAAAATACCTTGGAAAGTACCAATGGGAATTTTACAGAATGATGCATGCACAAAAAATCAACCGAATCCGAGTTCCTCATATCGTACATGGATTAAGTAAATGCTTCAAATTCTTTAACATCTTATAGAGCTCCCAACTCTCACGCAAATCCTCAAAAAACTTGATGGGGTATGGTGTTTTGTCATTGGGAAAAGACTAAGACATGAATTAATATCATAATGAATAAAAAGGTTAGTCATAGTCGTGATATTATTGATAGAAACAATATGTGAGAATATAGGGATACCTTTTGTAAATCAAATTCATTTTTTTTTCACTTGCGAGGTTGAATCCTTCATGAAGCGCATGCAATAGTAATAGCTTTTCCATGGGCCACTTATTTTTTATGCTATTTGTTTGTAAAAATTGTTCAAAAATACATTGTCATGTAGTGATTGGAATACTTACTTCATACTATAATTTTAAAATAAATTCAAAACTTTATCCATTTCCAATAGAATTCTTTGTGGTTATTAATTTAGTGATCCGTCATCACCTTTGTAATTACTAATGAAAATGTCTCTAGGGGCGCTTGATTTAATGGATTATACCAAAATACTGTGCTAGTAGGAAGAAATATTATTCCCACCATCCAATGTTTGCTAAACCAAAAAATTGTCATTAATGCATTACCATCTTGTATTCCTTAATATAATACAAAGGAGAGTCATAAATGCATTCAAAACTCAGCCCTCGTAATAAGGTGCAATATATATATCGAATTGTCCTTCAGCATCAACCGGTTGCTCAAGTAGGCCGAACGCTCTTCCATCGCAACATGTTCATGTTGGATCTTCATTGGGCAAAGAACCTATGTTCACCCTTTCAATTTGGAGATGGATAGTACATGAAAGAGCCTATAAACATGGTTAGACTATGATTGTAGTGGAACACAGTAATATATTGATGAAAAAGTTAGGGTGATGGATTTATACTTACATGCGATGTAGTTGCATCACGAGAGGGGAGTCATTATTGAAATCGAACAAGTTCTCCAAATCATCCTTTAGGATGATTCAGTTTTCCTTGTACCCGAAAACATCTACTTCTTCCATAATGATTTTGTACGAAGGTGATAGAGGGTGAGCCATCACAATCATGTGGATGCTCTTCAAGGAACCACCCTTCGAGGGATTGAGCTTCATTCTAGAGACATGATACTCTGTAGGTTTTGGATCCCTACATACATTAGGAAGTTTCCCCTGACTATTAATCCTTGTCTCAACTTGCATGAAATAAAATGGTATATTTATCATCACAATATTTGGCTCTATTCATAAGTAACAACATAATTATCGCGTTGCCTTCTTAGTAGACCTCTATTACATATTATCGACCAAACGAAGGGGTCATTCAACAAACATTCCTAACACCTCGCTCACCATGCTTCCCTTTGGTTCTTGGATTGGAAGAAATATACCATCTACGAGGATCTTTGTCACATTCACAACCACATTTTCCTTCGAGGCCGAATTATGGTGATGCACTCGAATAGATCTGCACACTTTACCTTCTGCCATGATGTAGCTCATACCATCAACACGTTCGTCAAGTAGTATGCATAAGGAATTGTCTTACACAAGAAGAATATCTAATTTAAAAAAATTATAGTTTCCTTTAGGAAAACAAATGTGTAGTATATGTACTATTACCTTCATACTGAGTTGGTTGGCTACTACTAACTTCTATTTTAGTCGATCAAAGGCTATAGGTGTTGTTAAAGTCCTAGATACATGGACGGGTCTACTGTCACACTCCGGGTTGTTATGTGTTGATGTTGTTGGAAAAGAAGAGCGAGAAGGAGTTGTGGTTGTTCCTCTCATTCGAATTTTGCTGCGAGACATAAGCTACTTGTTGTCTTAATGTGGATTTCATAGCATTGATCTCTTTTTGTTGACTACTTGATGCAATGTCAACCCTAGGTGGTCAAGGTTTGACAAATATGTCCATGTGTGTAGCAAGAGTACCGACACCCCGGACCCGGCCAGGATGTTCTTTCTTTTTAAGCGTAACTCCAAGAATGTCTTTTTTTCCAACACCTATGAACTCGCCGGTCTCTTGTTTTCTTTCTAAATCCTCTAATGAATGACCAATAATAATTCTCATTTGCAAGAAATTAAACTTGAACAAAATCACTCACATTTTATGAAGTAAACTGCAGGAAAACTTACAATTTTTTGTGTAACCAATTCCGCATCATTGGTGTGGAACTTACCATCCTTCTTCTCACACCCTTTGTATCCTTTTAGCCATTTATATAATCAGGAAACCTCATTAGGTGTGGGATATTTTGTAGAATTACTCGCCTCCTGGTCCGCCATCCCCTGCTCTACCTTTTAAAACCCTCGAGCCTCAAACATTTCCTTCATGATTATTCTTGTAACTGGTGAGTAACCTCTATGACTCATGGTGTGGTGCATCTTATTTCCTCTTGAAATATAACTATTTCTTGCTCTTAGACCCTACACAATCATCATATCTACCGGTTGAAACTACAATGCAACAAGGTGAAATGAATAGGAAAAAGGAAACAAAAATCCCTTGATGTCGCCGACGTTGGCCATATTTCTGTTAATAAATCACACTTATCGAATGACAATTATCTGACATCGCATGTAATTTTGGTCCAAACCCATGTCTAACCTAAGTCTATACACGACGTCGCACACTAATCGATCATAGCAACCTACTAGTCAAGTAGACATGTTTGACGTCACACTTTCACCATCTTCTACTCAATCTCTCTAAAAATATAGACTTCTACATCAATAAATCACTAACCATAAACAACATAAACATCCATCGATACAAATGAAACTATAGTCAAGTATAAACATCTATACCTAACAAATGTATTCGTGCACATAAACATTAATATGTATCAATTGTGTACATACATGTAATTATTTAAATGTAAATTCGTTACCGATTCTTCGTCTGCTAGTTTCCTTGCAACAAAACTCTTCCAACTCGACTCACTTATGAATTAATGCTTAATTCTTGGGTTGCAATTCTTCTTCTTATGAACCGACCTCTCCTAGCGCTGCTAATAAATCATAGGAGATCTATTAATTAAGCTAAGAGAGGGATATGAGTCAAAGATAGATATTTGTATTGTTGCTCCCGTTCCTACTACTATACTACCAAGATTGGTAGATAGTGGCAAGTTTCAGGGTCGTCCACAGAGATGTTAGGAATCTATTAATCAACAATACACAACTGTGATTAAGTCATCAATCCAATAACGTGTTAGGAATAATCAGTGTTGGTAAAAAAGGCATTGGGAGGATTTTTGCTAATGACTACTAACATGCGATTGATCACGAGAATAAACTATATAAAATAGCACTTGGGAAATATTTGTGTAACATGATTAATGTAGTTTCGATCCTCAATTTCATCACTTTTAAAAAAATTATAAACCTATTCTAGTGTTTGTGGCACGTGGTGTGGTTGATGGTTAACACCTTCCCATACCTGTTACATAGGGTGCGCGTGTAATATTCCATCAACACCACCTCCTTTATTATGGTAGTGGGGTGACTATCTTTCCTGCCATGCAGATCTGATTCTCCCCCGTACGATTATGTCTAAAGCACTACACCACAAATGTTTCTCCTAGGCCTAAAAGGTCAAAGGAGGTGAAGCACCTTATTGGTGGTTTTAGGGTGTCAAAGCTAACCCTAGTTTGCTGCTTAACTATCTCTACCTATTACCCTCCGGACCAATTCATCGACCTACTAGTGCATGATCGATCGTAACGTTCAGTCCGCAACCTACGTGCACACACTCACGTGGATTCAGACTAGCGTTACCCCAAGCGCATCTAGATTTTCTTCCCTGGGGGGGTATAAAAATGCATCAACATGAAAGTAGACCACAATGCATGCTAATAAAGTGTGAATATCATGCAATTAGCAAGAATATGAAGAATAAGCCAACATGATAATCACAAAACACTTAGAAAATAAGTAAATCTAAGAAATCTCACAACAAAATTAATACATGAATACAAATATAATCCCGAGTTAATTAACTACTCTCTAAGCATTAAAACCAAGTATTTCATTTGATTCAACACTTTTGGGCAAAAGAAAAATAAAGAGAATGAAGGAAAAGTACCTAGAGAGGAGGAAGAGTATTTTCTCTTTCTAGTCTACTCTTGAAGATGAAAAATGGACATTAACTTAAACCCTAGTGGGAAAAGGTCCATATGTATTGGAATAGAGAATTTGGCCTTGAAAAAGGTTCCAAAATGGCCAAAACCCCCAAGCAGTCATAATTTGTGTAGCCAGTGACAAACAGAGCGGCCCATGCAAGCTCATGAAAAATGGCACATGGCCACGCCACGTTCACGGCTGATATGGCCCGTGCATCCTTGTGGAAGATGGGGTGCACGAACTGACACGACCTGTGCACCCTCGTGTAAAGCAGGGGCGTATGGACCTACACGGACCGTGGGATGGTGCTTGATCTGAAACATCTTATTAGTGTTCCCCGGTCATTTGGCACGGCCTATCTAATGGAAGAATTTTTTCTCAAAAAAATGGCACTGCCCCTGCTATTTCACACACCCTGTGGGCTAGTCTTAACTTTTGGGATAAGGAACGACACAAACCTTGTAAAACAGAGCGGCCCATACCCATACTTAGCCGTTGGGAGTGTTTTCGAACCCTTGGTGTAACGGCCCGCACCAATGTGCAGGGTACATGTAAGGGACTTTGTACGGCCCGTGAAAATTTGCAAGGGCCATGCAAGCCACTTTGTACGGACCTGCACAGATGGTGCATATATCGTGTCGGTCGGTTAGCTGGTTCAATTGATTGCACCATTTTCCTTCCCATGTCTTCTTTGAACTTTGAATCAGCATTTCCCGAGCTCAATTCCATCTACTACAATGCATTGGAGTTCGTGGCCTTCAATCTACTATCATCCTTACGAATGGCTTTCGATATCTTCTACCATCTTTGTGAATGGCCTTCAAATGTCTTCTACCACCCTCGCTGATGGCCTTCTATAAAAAGATGATGAAAATTACTTACAAACAACCTACTATTAGGATCACAGAGGAAGCTCTAGGTGCTCATGAATATAAAGTGTCCATTAGCTTCAATTAATTCTAGAAAACTTGGAATTTAGACAAGAAAATAGATAATGACTGTTTAAACCCTTTATCGAGTAAACTTGACTAAAACTTGCAATCAACAAATGAAAACATGATAAAAAGTGTACCACATGCATGGTAAATGCATCCATAAAGGTGCACATAAACCCCTCCATGGTTAAACCTTTACTCGTCCTCGAGTAAACAAAAATGAGAAAAGATTCAAGCGGAATGTATCATGCAAAGAGAAGTTAAGCGACACATTCAATTTATTCCTCAGCTACCCTAGTTCCCCCAAAGATTTTAAGAAACACTCTCCCCAAAGATGCTAAAGTAACATATCCACCAAAAATAAAATAAAAATAAAAAGTGAAAAAAGGCAAAGTAGAATGATAAGTGCTAAACTAGTTAACTCCACCGAAGACGCCACCAAAGACAATCCAAGAGATGTTGATGAAGAAACAGCCAAAGATGGCCAAAAGATGTTCAAATTATGTTTCCAATTTCTCTCATTTTGCCTAGGAGTCCTTTCGGGTTTCATCCTAGCATTCACACATGTTGAGCTCACCTCTCACATTTTTCCGCATGACCTCTCATTTTTGCCTAGGTTTTCCAACTGTCTAGCCTCTCATTTTACCCAGGTCTTTCTACCTATCCGGGATTTCTTCCTATTTTCCCAAAATTTCCCTTTTGGGTTTTCAACTTAGGTGGGTATATATATATATTCAATTTTCTTTGTGTAGTAAAAAATACCCCAAAGTTGGGCTTCATACTACAAAAAGATCATGAAAAACAAAAAATTACACCACCAAAAATTTTCCATCCCAAAACATTCCCTAACAAAACAAAGTGATAGCACCCCAAATATTAAACCACCAAAAACTCTACCAAACTTCCCAAAACCAAAGATAACACCACTAACACCAAACAAAACACACCAAAAACACAAAGGAATCCCGAGATGAAAACTCCTAAGTGTTTCACTACTCCCTTTCACACACTTGAACTTTGCACTGTCCCCAATGCAATGATTTGGAAAGAGAAAAGTAGGGAAACTCACTCATGTGACCCCAAAGGGTCCCTCCTCAAGTTCCATGTCTCATGTCTCATTCTTCTCTCCTCTTGTCGCATTTCTTGCCTCTCGATAGGTATGACATCCCGAAAACCATCGAGCCTTGATATGTGAAATCTCTCGATCAATTACTCGATCGTTTCTTCTTGGACATCCACCCTCTCATCCAAAATGGTGAAGTCCTCCTTCATTTCCAGCTTTATAAAGTCCAACCTATACCCCCAAAGATGCATGGTACTCTTCATGGAGCTTAGCCTACTACCAAATTCCTCTTACTATATGCTCATTCCGCCCACCATGTGACCATTATCCTATATAAGTTGGGTAGAACTCGCAAGTTGTTCCTTGAATATGGAGAATCGGTCAAGGAAATCTACGAGTAGCTGAGTGCAGCTAGAGGGCATTGTAGATAGAGTTTCACCGTCGTCCTCCTTGACATTTATGTTGGGGTAGAACTATGTAGAAATCCTTCTCAATCCTCGGATCAGAGACTATGAATAGATCCTCTAATACCGTATCCTGGTCGATAGTTGTGTGCTCCGGCTGAGGAAGAATCATGAAATTGCACAATGTGGAGCCGCCATACAACCATACAAAGTGGTCATCCAAGTAATTAAGAGTCCAACCATGCCACCCATAGATATTTTTCCACTTTTCGTATTTCCTATGGCAATGAATTCTTCCACGAAATCCACCACTATGTTGGGGTAGAAATTCTCCTCTGGAGTCATCCCCAAAGAACTTGGACATCCAAATTGGGACACTGTGAAAGCTCCCCGTGACTATATACCCCATGGATAATAATAGCTGGACATATCGCAAAGCCGGATGGACAATCTCGGTGATCTTGCAAAGATGCTTCCTCTCCATTCCAGAAAGAATTCTCCAAAACTGCTCAATGAAAAATAAAGGCCTTGTCGGTGGTCCTCGGATCTCATTCCCGTACTTCCACCTGAATTCTTGGGCAATGTACCAATGCGACATAGTGTACTCTTTATCATCCAAGTGGAAATGGAAACTTCTTCTCCCCTCACCGTCCTTTAATTACTCTGAGATTGCCAAAAACACCAAAGTCAACCATATATAAGTCATGGAATGCTTGTCTAAGAAACCCTCCAGGCCTATTCGGCCTAGTAAATATGTGACGGGCTCGAGTATACCTAGAACTCTCAAGGTTTAATTACAAGCAAACCCCTTTCCAATATTGTTCATTTTGGGCATCTCAAGTACTTCCACCTATGGGCAGCACTCCCAGAAATGGTGATCAACCCCATGAACTTATCAATAACACAAGCAGGGTTAGGGAGAAGGGAATTCACCAGCTCTCATCACCCGACCTTGGCCAGTTTCTTCCTTTTATCACCCTGGGAAGTTGTTTTTTCCCGACCTATCTCTTTTATGGAGCCATCCTATCATAACAAGAAGAAGGTGGTAAAGAAAGAATATTCAAAGCCATGGACCATGTATCATTTAAGAAGAACACTTCTTCCAAAATAGCCAAAACATTCCAAACCATGTTATCTCAACATAAAGGCTATTCAATCCAGAATCATTCTCCCTAAACAATAAACTCATGAAAAATCATTGCGTCCCATCAGGAAGATCATGTAATCAAGAATCATCCCTTCTAAATCACCATAGCAAATGAAAATCATATCATCAAGGCATAAGTACAATGCTCCACCACACTTAGTTCAACACAAGATCATTCACATTGCACAAAAATTTCATTGAAAACACTCTAAGAAAAACCAATCACAGATGTACTATCACCACTACAAGCATTTTTATACATAAGAGTACATTCAATAGGAAGCCTACACACATAGACGCCCACCAGCAGTATAGGGGGTTAGATTCCCTTTATACGCGATGTGGCAAAAAAACCCAATTCAACGAGATATGACGTGCCTAGGGTGGTGGGGGGGAGAGGCTTCAGATGGGAATATTTTTTTGGGAGCAGTTCCAGTGTATTTTTTATGAAGACTAAATTGTTTGTTTGCTCCCCAAAATACCATCTTTTGGTCCTCGAGAGAAAAACCACATTTGTTTAGTACCCTACATATTCAAAGTGAAATTTTTGATCCCCAAAACCAGATTTGTGGTGGTTTTCATCTTAAAAAAACATTTCTTTTGGGGGGCCAAAAGATGAAAACCACCAAAGAATTTGGTTTTGGGGACACAAAATTTCACTTTAAATATTTAAGGTACTAAAAAATGTGGTTTTGCTCTCGGGGACCAAAAAATGGTAAGATGGTATTTTGGGGACCAAAAAAATAATTTAGTCTTTTTTTAATATTCCTCCAAGGGAAGATGTAAGTTCTCAATTTTCAATTCTAGATCATCCCCTTTTCTATTTTTTCAACCTTTTCATCACATCACCATTATGCTAAATAAAGAAAGTAAACATAAAACTCAAATGATTACCCAAAATTTGAAGCCAAGAGATGAAAATCCATACAAGAAGAAGCAAAGATGCTAATTTTTCAGAGAAAGGGCTCAAATTTTATAGTTTCACCAAGAAGAAGTGAGAGTGGGTATTTTTGAGATATTTTAATGAGCTAAATGATTCCTATGGGCAAGAGAATGTACTATGGATCATTATTATCAGAAAAAATGTGATTTAGAAAGGAGGTACAAATGAGATAAGGATGGCATTTTGGAAACTAGAAGATGTGGGGGAAAAAAGTACCATTTACAATACATAAGGGAAGTGGTCGTATACTATTTACACCAAAAATCCTAAGGAATAAAGAATTTTCTGAATTATGGGCAAAAAATACATGTTTTGGCTCAAAATTAAATTTTTTTAAAATCTGAATTTCTGGCCAAAAAATTTCAGCCGCACAAGGCATGACACATGGCCAACCTCATGCAATGGTTTCCTGACATGATGTTACCCTTGTGCAGAGGGAACCTTACAGGGGGTATGCCCGTGCAAACGAGGGATTTAACAAGGCTTCCTATGGACGAAACCCATCTCTTCCTAGTTCCTTCCCTTTTTTCGAAAAACTTAGTCACCCGAAAACTCCTATTTCTTACATTCGAAAAGCACAAGATTTGGACTCAGAATTTACCAATCAATAAAATTTTCATCCCAAGACCCTTCTTCATCCCAACTCCTATTGGGTGTGACAACTAATTATGATTATTGATTGATGAAATTGCTTAGACTTGAGATGAATTTGAATGAGTTTGATTAATTATCAATGTGTCTCACTAATAACGATTAGCATGAAGGTCGATCCTCGTAGTCTTTATTAGTAGATATATTAATTGTGCTATCCCAATATTTCTCGCTTGTAGGATATTTTGTTAGTTGTATTGATTCTCCATGTGCATTGCTATTCTCAGGGAAGTCTATGATGCCGATCGTCTAGGGTGACCCGAGGGTAAGGGTTATTTTGTGGCCCGAGGAGTGGCGGGAAATATCTTCACCTGAAAGGTGTTGATACGTTCTCCACAATATGTTATTAATGCATAAAAATATGATGATTAGTCAATGATCAAAGGGTAACTAGAAATGTAAACCAATTGCACCCAAGACTCGTTATCATTTTAATTACATCTTTCATGCTAGTGTGTTCGTAGCTATATTATTTTCTCTAAGTGTTGGTTAATTTAGCTATTTAAAGTAGTTGTTGTGTTTTCTAATATAAAACCCCCCAACTTGGATACCACACACGTAGAGTGACTTCTTCGTGTGCATTTTAACTATGTTTATCACTTGATAAAATCTCATTTTCCTCGTGGACGACCCCGACTTGCTACTATCTACTTTCTAGTAGTTAGCCCAATTAGGGCTTATAAATACTATATTTGAGAGGCATGATGACGCCCTCCCAAATTTTAGC
>JAULKK010305257.1:0-12291 GCA_032355705.1 Rubia peregrina
ATTGATAGTAGCTTAATACAAAATAACATTATTTTTTTCCTTCCAAACACCATATAATAGAAATTGTTTGCTTGGTGTTGTCAACCGAGGATATTGAAGTCATTTTGACTAACCTAAACCAAAGTTATCTAAAAATAACATACTAATATTATAATATGTTACTGATTTTAATTCTTTACTATGTATAATCAATTAAAATATATAACTTCTAAATATATATTTAAAACCATAAATTTTGCATACTATATCTATATATATCACTAAATAAAATCCAAATAACAAAAAAAATCTAAAATAACAATATATTTGGATTTTTTAGTACAATGATAGAATACTTTTAATAGAAATGTATATATTATTTATTATATATGACAAAGTTTTGTTTTAGACCGACTAACTGTTAAATAAAGATATTCTATAATTAGTGAGACTAATTAAGTTATTTGATATTTACTTTTATTTATTGTATTGAGATACACATAATTATGATTACATTTTAAAATGAATCTAAACATATAAATAATTAATTTTAAAAAATTTGAATGAAATATTATAAAAATAAACACTTTTATTGTATTCAATATTTAACGATTTCTAACTAAATTAATTATTTCACTTTATAACTCATTTAGTTTTCATTAGATGGCTAAATTTTAAATAAACTTTGTTTTCAATTTAAATGTAAGACACAAAAGGTACATCCTAATATTTTAATTAATAATACGTGCAACGCGCGAGGAGGAGGATGACATATCGGATTTGAAAGGGGTTCGGGTGGAGGCAAGCAGGAAAATGGAGTAAATTACAGAAGTGATAACGGAGAAGGAAAAAGAAGAAAGCCCTAAACCAGAAGTGGGGGATGAACTGGGCAGTAGCAAGGGTTAGGATGAAGAGGAAGAGGAGACCGAAGTTAGGATGAACATAACCTGGAGCTCGATTGTTGCAAAAACATACTCATATGAAATATTATGAGCCGATTGTGGTGGATGAATTATCAACGTGGGAGATTACTTTGGAAGATGCACAAGTGAGTGTTAAACAATGGGAAGACACGATGGTATGCAGAGTCACGGGAAGCAACCCTCCTTTCAAAGTGATGGAAGAATACTTCTTCAGAATTTGGGGGGAAAAGATTACCAAGGTATGGCAGCTGAAACCTGGTAATTTTTTGGTGAAATGTCAAAGTAAATGTGTTATGGAGGAATTGCTAGAATCGGGAGTTGTTTTCTTTGATATTAGACCTGTTTTGCTGCAAGCATGGGATCCAAACTATGAATTGGAAGAACCAATTGAAGTTCCTGCATGGATACAACTGCCGAATCTGCCTTTAGTTTACTGGGAGCTTAAAATAATTAGTAAGTTTGTAAGTCTCTTAAGCAAACCAATATGTTTGGATAGAATGACAAAGGAGAAGGAGAGATTGACATTTGCAAGAGTACAAATAAAGATAAAGATGAGTGATAAATTGCCTGAAAAGTGACAGTTTATAAAGGGTGTTGCTATATCACGCCCTGTATTTTACTAGTTACGCCCTAATACGTATGAATACATGTATTAATTTATTAAAATTTTCATTTTTATTTTGGGTGGTTATTTAATTCCTTCCCCTCCCTCTTCAGATTTGTTAACCCTCACTCTTCATATTAGTTAACCCAGCACCCAGCACCCACCTCCCACCACTTTTATCCTTTTATTTCTTCCTATACCTCTCACTCTCATTTCAGTTTCTCCTTGAGTCTCTCATCTCAACTGAAATCCGCCGCTACCACCACCTCCGGCCGATCACCACACCGTCGAAAAAGTTAGTTTCGTTTGTTTTTTGATTTCAAATAAGATTTTGATTGTAGATCTGTAAGAAAATGGCTGGGTTAATTGAATTACGATTTCGTTTGGAAGAAGGGGGTGGCGTTCGGAACGATTTCAATTATTATACTGTTTGTGTTGATTTCCTGGTTTGGTTGTTATTGTGTTGATTTGGTGATTTGCTGATTTTTGTGTTGTTTTGTGGGCTGACGGGGACGGTGGGGACCGGAATGCCTGTGGACGGCGGAGACCGGAATGACTGGAGATGGGTGAAATGGGTGGGGCTGGCGGACGGAGGGGGAATGCTGGCGGAAGGTGGTGGAATGACGAGAACAACACCAAAGGGGTCAATGGGGCGGCAAAGGGAACAATACCGGAGGGGTCAATGGGGCGGCGGTGAAGGGGGCTGTGTGAAGGGGACCAGCGGCGGTGAGAGATTTGAACAGGGGGTTAGGTTAGGAAAATAGTGAAAAAGATGGGAATAAAAGTGTAATTAAAAATAGATAAATATTGAAATGAAAATAGAGAACTATTTAATTCAAAAAAGAGTAATAGATAAAAAATCTGGAAATAATTTAGTTAATTAAATTATTTCGTTAAGAGAAATAGTTAATTAATAATTTAATTAATTTAGAAAGAAAATAAAATTTAAAATGTAAATTAAATTTGGAAATTGTAATTTTTAATTAAATGGAATTAAAAATAGAGACACACTACTCGTATAGATGAATATAAATAGCATTCAAATTCCAAAAATTATAAGAATCTAGATGAGAACATAATATTCTAAAAGTAAAGTTGGAACTGAAAATAATATTTTTAAAATTACATTTCAATAAAATAATTTTGGAGTTAAATGTGATGATAGTCCCACTAAATTATCTATTACTTTGAAAATAACATAAATAAATATTTCTTTCTCTTTGGATTTTAACTTGAAATATAATTTTTATATTAATATTGGAGAAAATTAAAACTAAAGATGAAAATAAGGAATTTTTTAATTAAATAGAAATATTTTGAAAATATTTTTTGGATGAAATTGTATGTTAGTAATATTAATTGAAAAATATTACAATTAAGTATAAGGAAACAAAATATTATAAGTAAATAAAATAACATTGTAGTAATAAAATAATTTTAGAGTAAAATTTGATGATTGTCCCATTTAATTATTACTTATTTTTTAAATAACATAAATAAATAAATATTTGCATAGAAAATATTGAATGTTTATTTAGGAATTCGTTCTTCTTGTTATGCCCTTTCATTATACTTTACTGATTATGTAATTTATTATTTATGACATTTAACATTTCATTTCTTTATGTGTTATATATTTCTCCTGTAATTAAGTAATTGTTAGGCTAATAATTATATTTCATATGTTACAGATGAGCGCTGACGGCAGACCCGCTAATGAAGGTCGTAGTATACGTGAGAGGGGGGGATTAGTGCATCCGCCAGGGCTGCGAGAAGTATTGCATCACTGCAGGAACAGTTGCTCGATTTTGTGCAAGATAACGAGGTACACATTGAGTCAACTTCTCCAAGGGCAGGTGGTACTTTTGAGCCGATAGGAACATGGGATGGTCCGGATCTAAACCTTGTCAATGACGGTGGAATTTATTTAATATTTTTATATTTAGGCAACAATAAAAAAATCAGGTATTTTGAAGCAATAAATAATTGGGTGACACAATTTTTTAGCACAATGTAATTTTCCAAAAATGTAGAAGTAATCAATGTTGACTTTCGAAACCCTTCTGTTCACCCATACATGCTCAACTTTCAAAGTTGCAATCGTATATTATTGAATTTCATTTTGGTGTCGCCAATTTCGTGATTCGACAACTCCATCCGACAACTCCATTTTCATGATTTTGGGAGGGACCTGAGTGTAAAAAGTAAAAACTTTACTCGTAACTCCAAATTGAAATCCGCTCGAAAGTGATGTTATCTTATACACCCCCATTGTATTTTCCAAATATGTAAAAAAATATTTATAAAAATTCGAGCATAAGATGATGTTGGTAATCATTTTCAATTTCCCTTTCTTACTTCTAAGTAATCACCTTTAAATTACTCTAGAACATGTATTAGCGATTTTTAACTTTTCACCAAAAAAATTATTTATTCAATATTTCTATATTTAGGCAAGAATAACAAAAATAATAGATTTTGGAGCAACGGATAATGGGGTAACACAATTTTGGGCCATAGTGTAATTTTTCTAAATTTTGTAGAAGTATTCAATGTTGACTTTCAAGACCCTTATGTTCACCCATACATGCCCAAATCGCAAACGCGCAATCATTCAAAATTAATTGTATTTTGGTATCGCCAATTTCGTGATTCGACAATTCCAACTTTCTTGGAGGGATCTAAGTGCAAAAGGCAAAAACTTTACTCGTAATTCCAAATTGAAATCCTCTCAAATGTAATGATACCCTATACACCCCTATTGTATTTTCCAAGGCCGTAATGGAATATTTATCAACAATTAGGCACAAGAACATATTTGTAATCCTCTTCGATTTCCCTTTCTTACTTCTGAGTAATTGACTTTAAGTTATTCTAGAACATGTACTAGCGCTTTCCAACATTTCACCAAAAAAAATTTGATTTCTTTTTCTATATTTATGCAAGAATAACAAAATTTGTGTCTTTTGGAGAGAAGGGGAATGTCATAACAAATGACTAATAAGATATCAAGGATTGTTTTAATCTGCTCCCGAATTTATTCTTAGTGTTTCTTAAAAATTACAAGAACCACCTACACATGTTATGATCTCTTCTATCATGATACTAATATAATACTAAATTCAATACATCCAATTGTTAATAAATATGCTAATAAATTAATATAATAATAACGATTATTTATTAGCTTGTCATTTTTTTTAATAAGTAGGGGGTTGTATTTAAGGCTCCCCGTGCCAGTTAAGTAGAAGATAAAATTCTGGAATTACAATGAGAATTAAGACTACTGTAAAAGCTTTTACATTATATAGCCAGGAGGTGAAAACCTCCTCAAAAAAAACTTCCAAGTGATTCCATATCGTAAATCTCCACAACCCGTGTTAATTTAGATATGGCCAGACCTGGAAGTGCAGAGTAACCTCTTGTGCATGTATGATTACTAGCTCTGACCAGAAGATGATCATCCGTTGTTAGCACCACACTTTCTTCGTGATAGAAGCGGACGATATCAGTGACTTGGGAACACTCGAAGGCCGCACAAGGTGAGCAGTTGCAGCACATCAGATTGGTATGGAAGATGCAGCACATCAGATTGCAGCACAAGGTGAGAAGTTGCAGCACGTCAGATTGGTATGGAAGATGCAGCACATCAGATTGGTAGGAAACCTAAGCCATATGACTTCAGACCGATCCAATCTACAAAGAGAAAACGGAGCAGCAGCACTTTGTTTGGAAGAAAAACCGATATAGTGAAAGCAAAAAAAGCAGGAGCATATAAGTCAGAAGCATATGATAACAACTCAGATTATGGGGGATCATAACTCACACCTCTAATATTGGGAATCTGCCTTTCATCCAAAAGAATCAAACCTTTTGTTCTTGCATCAAAGTTACAGTAATCAATTTTACAAGACCAAGGATTAGGGTTCCAAAGATGACCGTTTTTAGAGATCGCATCTGCCACCGTATTAGATTCCCTATGAATATGTTTCAAGGAAACCGTTCCCAGTAGATCTCTAATGGTTCTGCATCTTATATACAGCATATATGGGGCTTTAAAAGGATCCTTTATGTATCTCACAGCACATATACAGTCAGACTCTATTATAGAGAGTGGGAGAGAATTCTCAGCTGCTAAATTTAGAGCCAACTCTATACTAGTGATTTCTGCTTCAAGAGCAGAGGAGACCCTACAATTTTTATGAAAAGCTTCTAACATTTTGCCTTTTACATCTCTGAATATGATGCCATGAGCTGACGGTTCCCCAGCTTTGAAACTTGCATCTACATTACACTTTAAATTGGTCTCTGGAGGCACCCAGGTGCAGATAGCAGGTTTACATTTTGTTTTGAGACTACTAATGGGGATCAATCCAGAATCAGTCCAGAAGGTATCAGTTTGGGCAGATCTATGGAAGGGGAAGGCATAGAAAATGCTGAATAATGAATGCCGCACGTTGGAGATTATGGAATTAATAGAACCGTGGACATTGTCATAGATGAATGCATTTTTTGCCTTCCACAGTTCCCAGAAAGTGCAAAGACCCAGAACAGTGATAATGCAACTATGAATGCCTGATTTGGCAGGGTTATTGATATAAAAAGATAACCTATTCCAAATAGAGGAGAAGGTCCTACTAGATATTGCCATTAAAACATGGACCTGATTCCATAACTGTAATGAGAATTCGCATTGATTGTAGAAATGTTCAATAGAGTCTGCATTATTACATTTCCAACACTTAGATGGGAGGTTGAAGCCAAATTTCAGTAGGATGTCATCGAATGGAAGCAAGTTATTCATCACCCTCCAAATGAAAAAGGAGACTTTACCTGGAATGTAGTTTTTCCAAATTTTCTGTAGAGACAGACTTTTGTTCCTTGTTTGCCTCAAGGTAGAGTAGGTCGATTTCACTGAGAAGTTCCCGTCTATGGCTGGTTTCCACACCATCCTATCACTGTGGTTTGGATCGATTGTTATTTCCTGCAAAAGAGTTATTATATTGGTAGCCAAATGAGGCTCCAGAATAGGGATTAGCTCCAACTTGCTCTCTATTACTTTGGCCAGGGTGAAATCAGGGAAAGGTATAGTAATGATAGGCCACTTATAATATAAGGCTCCTTCACCCGACCAATTACCGTTCCAGAAACTGCACTCTCCCTTGCCTGGAATAATCATTGAGTTTTCATTACAGAAAAGAGTTACCGAACAAATTCTGTTCCATAGGGGACAAGATTTTGATGAATCAGGAAGGGACCATAAAAATTTTGTCCAAATTGTATCATTAAGTTGCATCTTCCACCACAATTTACAAGAAAAAGCTCTGATAAAATGCTGAAGATTTCTGATGCCTAATCCATTTTCAGATGCCGGATATGAAATTTTATCCCATGATCTCCAAATTCTTTTATTACCAAGTTCAGTAGAGCCCCATAGAAAATTTGCCACCTTTTTTTCCATTAGCTTTATAACCTTTTTAGGTGGGATTACAGTAGCAAAGATGTGCACAGGTAGAGACAAAATGCAGGATTTGATAAGGGACAACTTCCCTGCCTGGGATAGCCACTTGTTCTTCCAGTTGGTTAATTTGGAATCAATAATTTCCAGCACCTCATGAAAGTTAGAGGACTTGTTCCTACCTGTGAAGATGGGAACTCCGAGATATTTAAAAGGAAAAGCTCCTTTCTTCATACCTAGAACAGTCCTAACTCTCCTATGATGTGCATTGCTGGCTCTATTTCCCAGGAAGTAGTCACTTTTAGTATAGTTAATGCACTGACCTGAAACAGATTGATAAGCATCTAGGAATTTCCTAATCGATTTCAGATTTTTCTCACCATCCCTCAGAAAGATTGTTGTATCATCTGCATACAAAATATGTGTAACAGGAAGAGCATTTGGAGTGGTGAGAAAGTATTGCAATTGTCCATGTTGAAAATAAGCCTTGATGGATCTAGAGAAGGATTCTGTCAAAATGTTATACAGAAATGGAGATAAAGGGTCTCCTTGTTTGATTCCCCTTTCAGCTTTAAAAAAACCACAAGGGACTCCATTAAACAAAATTGAAAAAGAGGCTGAGGCTAGATTACTTAGGATCATTTTCACAAAAGGACCTGAGAAGCCAAATTTAAGTAGTACTGAATTTAGAAAGCCCCAAGAAACCATATCAAAGGCCTTTTGCATGTCTAATTTCAGGATTAGATTGTTATTACCACCTTTTGAATTCAGAAATCTCACCATCTGCTGCATCTGAATGATGTTATCTGCAATATCCCTTTTATGCATGAATGCTGTCTGTTCTTTAGAAATTAACTCCTCCATGAATGGTCTCAATCTTTCCATCAAAAGTTTGGAAAAGATTTTATTAAGAAAGTTGGATAGACAAATAGGTCTATACTCAGCAAAGGACTGTGGAGTTAATTTCTTAGGGATTAAAGTGATCCAAGTTGCCGAAATGGATTGAGGAATGGGAAAGCCTACTAGAAACTGGTTAACAGCTTCTAGTAAATCGATTTTAATAATCTCCCAAGCAAAAGTAAAGAACTTAGCTGGAAAACCATCAGGACCCGGAGCACTGTCCTGATTGGAATTGAAAACCACCTCCCTAATCTCATCATAGGTTGAAACCTTAAGCAGCTCCCTATTGATGTCGGTAGAAATGACATTAGGGATTGAGTGAAGGAAGGATTTAAGGAAGAAAGCAGATGGGTCAAGCTGGGATTGGGATAGGAGATTCTGGAAAAATGTGACACCCTCTTGAGAAATCTCCGATTGGTCCGTCAACCATCTACCTGTGCTGCTCTTAACTTTTGTAATCATGGATCCGGAGTTCCTCTCTTTATTAGTCATATGGAAAAACTTTGTATTCTTATCACCTAACTTGAGCCATTTTACCTTGGACTTTTGTTGCCAAAAAATGGATTCCTCCTTAAGAGCTCTAAGTAAAAGGGCTTTAGCTTTGTTAAGGGTGCAGTGATTCTGCTCGTTATCCACCAGTAGAAGTTCATTCTCAGCTAGATCTACCTGTTGTTCAGCCTTAAGAATGTTATCATTAATGTTACCGAAGACATCCTTATTCCACTGTTTTAAAACTTTTTTAAGTCTCCTGAGTTTGTAACTAAAACGTTCCATGCCATGAAGATGACAAGGAAGATTCCAGTTATTGTTCATTAGAAATGTCAGCTCCTTCTCTCTGTTAATCCACATTAACTGGAACCTAAAAGGTTTGGGCAGACTGATTTGGGAAGATTGAATAGATAAAAACATTGGAGAGTGATCCGAACAGGTTCTGTTTAGGATCTGGATAGAGCTGTTAGGATAAAGCCGACTCCAATCCTGGTTACACATACCCCTATCCAATCTTTTATAGACTCTACCATGTAGTCTATTATTTGACCAAGTGAACTGAGGCCCAACAGTATTGACATGCATAAGATTAATGGCCTCGATGAGGTCATTAAAATCCTGTATGCTATCCGGGTTCGGGATGCTACTTCCTTTATACTCAGCTTGTGTAGTTATAACATTAAAATCACCAATCAACAGTTTTGGACCCGTCGGTAGAGCAAGTAAATCAATCCATAATTGCCTTCTAAGGGATCTTAATGTTTTTGCATAAACAAAGACTGCAAGCCAAGGGGGGTTATTCAATTTGTCACTAACTTGCAATGCCAAACATTGAGAGAATTGAGAGTGAAAATTACAAGTAATAGAATCATCCCACATCACCCAAATTTTCTGATTATCAGAACAGAAGTGGAATTTATATCCCAGTTTCATCTTAAGCTTAAAAATTTCTTTATTATCATGCATAGGTTCGATTAAGCACAGAAGAGAGATCTTATGTCTAACAATTAGGGATTTAATTCTGGATATAGACTTATTGAAGCCCCTGCTATTCCAAACTAACCAGTTAGAGATTATATTATGTCTTATCATATAAATTACTTTGGTCTGTTCTTGTTGGCAGATCGCAGGATCATGTTAAGGCCAGAGAAGTAATTCTTCATTTCAGATCCCGATCCATTGTTATCATTAGATTTAGCAGTAGAACCCTTAATCAGAGGAAGAAGAGGAGGCTGCATAGAGGTTACCTGGTCAGAAGTTGTAGAAGTTTGACTCATCACATCTTCCAAATCCAAGCTTTCATCTGAATAGAAAGATGAGGAATCTGAATTATCCACCACCAATTCTCCCTCAGCTTCAGTCGGCTGATCAGGACTGTAGGGTTCTTCTTCAAGCATATCCTGCAAAAGAGCAAAATAATTGCTTGTAGATAGAGGTTCATCGTAAGGTACAATAGCTAGAGAGAGTGGACTTATGAGTTTAGGTTTTGGAGAGAAAAGGTGACAGAGGTCATCCTTGTAATGAGAGCTCAGTATATTGTCCTTGATTTTAGAGAACAGACTAGTCTCCACTATAGAAAGTGGTGAATGAACACTTCCAAATGATGAAGGTTGAGGAGATTCTTTGAGTGTTAGGGTAACCCTTGGATCAGCATTTTGGTAGGACTGAGGTGACTGAGTCTTCAGAAACCGTTCCTTCTCCAGGGGAGTAAGACCTGAAGAGCCTGCAATGCTCAGGTTGTTCTTCCTCTTCCACACTTCCGGCATTTGTTTAGGAAGTTCACTGAGCTTTTTCACCTTTGTCGAAGATTCAGCATTGAAGGAGATTTCATCTTCCTGGGTAGTTCTATTGTTTGACTGATGACCAAGAGTGTCATTTTGTTCCTTTGAGACCAACGATAGAGATGGCTTAGTTCCCAGATTAGCTACACCTGCATTTCTTCTACACCTCGAGTCGGAGTGACCCAATTTGAGGCAGGTAAAACAGTAAGAGGGCCTGGATTCATAGCTTATATTGTACCATTTATTTTTTGCAATGGAACCCAACCTAATACGGTTTGGCAGTGGATTTCTTAGATCGAACTCTACACACATTCTAATGGTTGAGGGCCTTGATAGATTCTTCGTTGGAGAATCGACCTGGATAAATTTGCCGATCGAGTTTCCGATCTCCTGCAGAGCTGCCGGATGAAAGTAATGGGTAGGGGGGTACTCTATGTTGAACCAAATAGGTACGAAGGGAGGTTCTTCTTCAAGATCGAAGTCTATTGACCATTTCAGAACACGCATTGAAAAAGTTCCCAGATACCATACCGGTTTGCTCCATATTTTTTGCCGGTCGCTCTCATGGTTGAAAGTGAGACGGACGTGCCTTGAATCCATCGCCGCTACTTGGAATTCCGATTGAATGCCGAATTTCTTCATTTCTCTTTTGATCACTGCAAGCGAGGGTCTCCCCCTCGAAAATTTACCCACTAGGGCATGGTTGAAAGGGATTGCTATCTCTTCGATTTCCGCCTGTGGGAAGATACACGCCGATTCGCCCTGAAATTGGCGCAGAGGGTGAAGATTGATGGGATTTAGCGTTGATGAAGTTTGATAGATCGGATGGAGAGGTTTCAGTAGAGATTGAAGGTAAGAAGGCGGGCTCTCACCAAGTGGCGGAGCCGCCATGGTGGGTGGAGGAGAGCTTAATTCAGGGACCGTATATGACCGATATCGGTTGTTAAAGAGCCGTTAGGAGGAAATAGGGCGGAGGAAGTTAATTGAGTCGTGGCAAAAATTATGTGTGAATGTCATTAAGTTGTTTACTGAAACTAATGTACTATGTATAATATTGGTTTCTTTTCAAATATTAGTTTAGTCCTTAAATTTCGATTGAATCGTACTAATTAAACTAATTTTAATTGAAATAAAATTATAGTTTTGAAGGGTAGGTACAATGGAAAAAAATACCCTTACTATTACTCCGTATTATATACAATATTCAATTAATTTATTATAGTTGAGAATAAAATATTATTTAAAGCATTAATGCTGAGTTTATTTATTTTAAAATAATCAAAAGATCTAATTTTAGTAAATAGAACGAGCCTGAATATTCTCCGTGATTGTCTTCTTGTTTTACTAATTTTATTTAGACTTTTTTTCTAGTTCGTTCTATATTAATATTTGTTTTTTCTGTTTTCTATAATTTTTTTGGCAGATATCAAACGATTTCTATGGTCTCTGAACTATCACCATCGTTTACTTTTGGCCTCTTTATTTGAACACTTTTACCCTTTTAACTTACAAAACTATTGAGTTGTGTCATTCTGTCCGGTCAAAGCATCAATTTTAAGGGCAAAATAGTCATTTCCACTTTCCTTTTTTTTCTTCATGTTCCCTTTCCTTTCCCTCATCGTGAACCCGCCGCCGCCAACCTGACCGTTGTCGTGGCCCAGGTGTATAGTTGCAGCCGTTGGTGTGGAACATCGAGAGCGTACACGGTGGTGGTGGAGAAGAGGGGGCTAGGTTGGTGAAGATGTACATGAAAGAATGGCAGCGGTGGTGGAGAATAGGGGAATGGTTGTCGAAGAAGACGGTGGTCAAGAAGAACAGAGGGATAGGTTGTAATTAATGTAAATAAGGACTTGGTTGTAACTAAAGAAAGATATAGGGAGGTTGTGTTTGTAAATAAAAAGGCGAAAAGTTATTTTACCCTCAATTAACAGAGAAAACTTTAGAGTTAATGTTTTCACATGGTGGAATGACCACGACTCAACAAAACTGTAAGTTGATTTGCAAAGTATTCAAAGAAAAATATGGAATCAAAATTGAACAATGATGATAATTCAGGGGCCATAGAAGTCGTTTGCACTTTCTTATACTATAAAGTTTCTTCACACTTTTATTTCCTTGTTATTTTCGAATAAAGTATAGATGAGAAGAATATTAGAA
>JAULKK010305274.1:0-12291 GCA_032355705.1 Rubia peregrina
GTCAACCCACAAACCCAACCCATTTAACCAATATTTTTTCAATTACCAATTACCAATTTTACTCATTACCCATTTTACCCATACCCATACATGTTTAAAATTAGATAACCCACTTGACCCGCGGGTTATGGGTCTATTTTGCCACCCCTACATGCAAGTATGCAACGTGCAGTGGTTATAAGTTATGACCCGTTTAATGTAGATCAAATTTTTTATTTTTATTTACATTTTAAATCTTGATTTTTTCATAAATTACGAAAATATCATCCGTAAATTAAGTGGAATGATAAATAAATAAGTACGTATTAATAATGTTCATAGAGGATTGCACTGTCATTTCGTCTCTCCCGTCCTTCAATTTTTAAGTCCGTTCCCGCCTATATACTTTTTTCATAGATAGAGAAGAGAAGGAAGGCATACAAAAATAAAAGTAAACCAACAATAACGTATATCAAGATATACCCTCTTCGCCTTCCTATGTTTGACACTCTAAATTTAGATATTTTTAACAAGTTAAAATGAGTGGAGATAATTGAGTTAAAATTTTTAGTGAGTGATTGAAAATGATTCATTTTTTCCATAAACGAAAATGATTCATTTTTTGTCAATTTTAGCTAACATACGAAAATAGAAAATATGACAAACTTTTTTTAAAAAAAGTATTGCTAAACCCTTTTTTTTTTATCCCGTCGCGAAAACTATTTTCAACATTAGAATGGAGGATTGTAATGCTTTATATTTTTAAAAAATATTTTTAATCCTAATGCTTGTCACGGTGACTGATCCAAAACCAAAATTGAAGGAAAGCATGCGGTCTCCCGAAAAACAAATTATTATCGATATTTATAATACATTAAAATTCCTTATCATTTACTAAAATATAATTTAAATAATAGAATATTTTTTAAATGAATAATATATATATTAATTAACAATGTATTAAGTTATGGACAGTCCATTGTATTTTTTCACTTATATACTACATTTGTTAAATTAAATACCGAAATTTAATATTTAAATAAATTATTATAAAGTTAAATATTGTAATTTTTATGAAATTTCTTATATTTTCATATTGAAACACACCTTATTACATGTTTTCACTTATAAAATACAATTTTTAAAAATAAAAAATACAGTTGTTGAGTTAAGAAGTAAAGTGTCATGCATATCCATAAACTTATGAACATGTCATCTTTAATGAGACTTCCCCATTGGTGAAAGTATTTTTCATTAAAGTCAATTTTAAAGCGGTTGTATCTAAGTGACTTTGATCTACAATGGAACTAAATCGAAACAAGGGTCCAAGAGTTGTTACCAGAGGCGGATCCATGATTTGAAGAGGAGGGGGGCAAATTATAAATTTCTTAGGTACTAACTGTATTTTTTAAAAAGTTGTTGGAAAAATCATAAATATTAAATTTTAGTACATAAATTTTTTTTTAAAAAAATTTGTGTGGCAATTGCCACCTTTGCCCATATACTAGATCTGCCACCGGACTTGTTACGATGTTGTAACATGCTTGAACAACATGCTTGAACGATGTTTATTAAAAGACAGAATGAAGTTACGATCGGAGGCAAGTTCCGAACTTGGGAGTGTCCTGTATGCATGGTTTCTAGTTCGAAACTGCCTCGGGTGCGAAGGTAGGGTTTGATGCATAGGTTTTGAACTCGAAAGTTAACAAAACTTAAAAATACAAGTGTGCAATAATGGAAAATTTGATTTGGACTTTCCTTTGAAGGGATGGAATTATTAAATTGGGCTTCTTAAAGAAGTTATGTACTCCCTCTGTCCCAAGGAAATTTGCAGAGAGAGTTTTCAACTTTTATTTTCACTGATGTAAAATGACTTAAACACCCTTATTATCTTCTTCGTTCAGCTAACCTCCCCAACCACTCTTCCTCCCTTGCCTCTCTATGCATTAGCATAATGCGATCCCCTCTTCCCACGATGCCAACCCACCATCATCGCTAGCCTTTCCTTGCGTTAGCTCCGGCGTCAATGCCTGCCCACCACCATCGCTAGCCTCTCCTTGCGTCAGCACCAGCGTCGATGCCAGCCCACCACCATCGCTAACCTCTCCTCGCGCTGGCATCGTCGTCGATGTCATCCCGCCACTATCACTAGCCTCTTCTCCCACCGGCGTCGACGTCGATTCCAGCCTATCACATTCGCTATCATCTTCCCACATTAGCGTCGGTCGTCGATGCCAACCCACCACAATCCCTAGCCTCTCCCTGCATTGGTGCTGACCCACCATATCCCTACCTTCTATCTGCTTCGGTGTCAATGCCAGCCCACCCACACCGGTGTCTCCCCCGACTATCCCACCGACCCAAAACTTGAATTTTTTTGGCCCAGGAACTCGAATTTGTAGAATCTCATGTCTTTTGGGCGAAAAAGTTGATATTTTGGAAGAGAAATGTTGAAAAAGAAGAGAGAGTGTGAGAAAAAGAGATGATGCGCCCCAAATGGCCGCCGCCGTATCCACAGCTCGTTTGGCTAGAATCTGCAAGACAAAGTCCCCAGAATGGTCCGGGGGGGAGAGTCTCTGACGCTTAAGTCAGAAAGAGTATCTATTAAATTAGGAATCAATAGTTAAGTATACAGTGTTACGTTTCTCCTTTATATATGATGGTAGATAGGGAAACTCTTTTATTTGCTTGTGTTTCAAGTACTAAACTCTTCCTTGGGCCGACCCAATGGTTATTACCCAAAGGTTATTACATTATGTACATAATAGAGTGACTTGGCCTGACTATGCTAGACATTTGGGGCCTAGCATTAATACGCAATATCAATAGGCCCTTAGAAAGTTGAGGGTTCAAACCTTGAATTCATCCCATGTTGACTTCGACCTCGGAGATCCCTCTAGCAAGTTCGTTGCTTCAACCTTCGATATGGCTACTTTGAACTTATTGTTGGACCCAAGGTACGATTTCCAAGGCCCTTGAGGGTCTGAGGGTTCACCACCAGGGTCGACTTGGGATGCTTCGAATTGGCTTTGGGTCCAATCCTTTGAATCAACTTATTTGTGGGAGGTCGATCCTCAGCTCTCTACTTTTAATTAGGGACTAACGGTAACGAGTATTCCCTCGAATCCATCTATTTTCATGGGGCCTCTGAGCCTCAACAGCAAGGAACAGAGGGGGGGTGCGATCTCTCTTTTTCGAGAGAGCTTCAGCAAGAGGAGTGGAAAGGTCATGAGGGGCGTGATGCTCACTTATGCCTTCGAACGCATGAGGTCCATTCTGGATTCCACGTGTGCTACTTTTCCCATTAACTTTGAGAATCTTTTGCCTGTGCGGCCCATTATCTCATGTTCTCCCTTGGTGTTTGGGTGCCCGAGGCAATCATTACATTTTTCTTCTTCTATAAATACCGTCTCCAAGGTCTTTACTCATTTTTACCCAGATTTTCTAAGTATTTATTCTTCTTCTTCTTCTTCTTCTTCTTCTGCTTCTCAGAGCTCCCGCTATTTCCCAGAGAACTCCGGCCAATTCATTTCGGCCAATTTCAACTAGTAATTCCCCTTTTCCCTTCTTGTTAGCCTTTTTCAATTCCCAATGTCGCAAACAACTTGGAGGGTGGGGGGAAGGGGAGATTCTAGCCTATTTTTTGGCCATCCTTTCTGTTAGCGGGGTTGAAAACTCTTGCCTTTAAGGTTTCGACGTTGTTTCCTCATCAGCCGCCAATTGTAGTTCACCCGACATGGGGGGATAAAAAGACCCCATTAGTTGTCCGATGCCGCTTCTGGGTTTTTATCGTAAGTGGGTCACTTTGAGGGAGAGGGTTTGGAGGGAGGTGAATGCTCAGAGGGATGAAGAGTGTTCATGCTTCATCAAAGAGTCAATTTTAACCCCCGTGCTTGAGAGCCCCCAGCCAATTCCCATAGATATTTCCTGTCTGTTATCTACCCTTCGATCGGTGGTTAGGGTTCCGAGGGCTTGATATTGGATGTCCTCCAAGATGAAAACCCCCCAAGAACCCTAGGTTCAGGAGGTGCGCTATTTATGAGCATTATTTTAGGTTCAAGCTTTGTTTTCCCCTTTCCCCCCATCCTTTCTCAGCTTCTCGAGGAGCAATAAATTTGGCCCAACTCTATCAAACGTAATAATCTATGTTATGACGTTCATGACCCAATGTGAAAACCTAGGAATTACCCCTAGCTACGAACTCTTTAGGTCCCTTTAATACCTTTCTCGTAACAAGGACATAGTGCACAATGATGCGGTGATTAAGAGGATCCTAACTCTTAGTAAAAGGTTCTCAGATCACCTGATTAAATTTTCTTCTAACTTCCGAGACTGGCACAAGCCTCCGATTTACACTTTCGATAGTGAGGCCAAGTGCTACTATACCTCGAGGTGGAATTTGAAACCCCGGTTCGAGAATATTTCTAGCTATTGCACTATGGAATGGGTAGTCATGGATAGGGATAATTTTTAGGTGAATCCCTAGACATTGCTGCCTATGGGAAAATTGGGGCTAGTTACTCCTAGCCGTCAGAGGTTTACAAAAAGTGGGTTTATGGCTAGGACCTAGTTTTTATTAAGCCTCCATCTTCCGACTCCTCGAAGGTCTCCTTTGCTGAGAAGAAAAAGTGGAAGAAGAAAGAGGGTAAGAACAGCAAGCCCAAGAAGGGAAATAGAAAGACCTCTTCGACTTTTGAGGAGGGGGCTTCAGAAAGGCCAAAAAGGGTCAAGCTTTCTGGTTTTTCGAAGCCCTTAGAGCCTGTCTCGGAGGCTGAGTTTGTTGTGGCTGAGGATCAGGGGGCCAGTGAGGCCATGGAGGCCAGTTCTAAAGGTTCCTCCCATTGGACAAAAGTGTTTGCGGCACCTTAGTTTTTTTAAAAAAATCCATTGTTATTTTTTCACTTCTTTTACTAACCTCTCCTCCACTCACTTTCTTCTGTTTTAGTGGACTTTTGCAAAGAATTAGTTGATGGTGAGTCCGACGAGGAGGAGGTTTCCTTTGAAGAGCTTATTAGGATCCCCCTCTGGTGTTTCAAGATCTTAAGCAGGATGTCTGGCTCGCGACTAGCACCAAGAGGGACCACGAGGGTTCTTCGAGCCGCAACCCTAGCCCCCAGATGTAGAAAACAAATAGTGGGGCTCAGTTTGAGTCACAAACTGACTCCAGGGTTGATCTTACCTCGGTGGGGGTTGGCTCATCACCTTAGGCTCGGTTGAGCCCTCGACTCTGTCTTTCAAGTATTTCATGGAGAAGGCACGTCTGGAGACTTTGAGTTTCTAGGGGTGGTGGCTACTGTGGGTCCCTCAAATCCGTCTTTCAGGATTTCCTGGCAAAGGCACGTCTGGCCAAGGATTCCACTGCCAATGTTGCCTAGGCGATGGAGCTTTGGTAGAAGCTAGAGAATGCTAACTCCGAGCATGAAAAGGTGTTGAAGGAGCTTCGAGAGAAGATGGAGGAGATGTTGAAGTCTGAGAAGTCCGTTGAGACTTTGTCGAGTGAGAATGCCCGACTGAAGGGTTTTTGCTACGCCGAGCAGCATGCCTTCCTTCTCAAGGCTTACACCAACAATCTAGTAAAGACCCAAGGAATCCAAAACTTCTTCTCTTCCCTATCTGGGACTTGCATGGGGTTTCCTGAGAACGCCCTCGCCACCTCTCCAAGCAAGTACCTCCTGGCCGAGTATGCTACATTGCTGGAGGTGCACAAAAATGACATCTGGTCCTCCTAGCTTGACCATCTTTGGTGGAAGTCCATTCAAGATGGTGGTATCAATCTTCCAGTGCTCGAACACTTTAAGGTCTACAGTAGGTTTTTCACTGCGGAGGAGATCTGTGATCTTAACATGGATGAAGACGGGGAATGGAGAGAGCAAGACCCCCTGACTCAGCCGAAGACCAGGTGCATGCCCTCTCCTTCGAGCACCCCCAACCGGATCAAGCAAAGTGTAGCATATGAGGAAATGTATGAATTTTCATAGCACTTGGTCTAGATATCTTTGTACCCCTTACGTTTCGAGCCTATTATTAATAGAATCCTCTTTCTTACTTGTGTGATTTCACTTACTTGTGTGTTTATCTTTGGTTCTTTATTGCCTCCCTACTTTGAAATGGGGTCCATCTTCGAATTTTTCTTTCAAGTGATGAAGAAGTGGTATCATGAAGTTGAAGAGTGGACATGGGATCATCGAATAGCCACTGAGAAGTATTGGTGTCGATCCCTCCACCTAGAAGAGGAACTCTGAGCCGTTAAGGAAGAGTTACTGTTATGGCGGAGCGGCCAACATGAAGATCAGGGAGGCTTTCTTAGTTAGCTGAATCATCTAAGGGGGGAGGGAGTTGTCACTATGGAGAGGTGGCTGGAATGATACCCAAAAGGGTTTAATTGATGAGCTAAGTTATTTAAGGGAGGAGAGGTATCTCTTAGCCAATGTCCGGGACGGGATAGCCGACAACCACAAGCTTCACCTCAACCGGCACAACCAACTTCTTATCGAGATGACCACCGATGCACGGTTTAGCTCGACTAAATTTTTTTTGAATGCGGCTAAGGTATTTAAGTTATCTGGTGGAGAATTTTCTTCGAGCATCCATGCGGCTATGGCTCACTACCATCTCGAAGCCCAGAAACATTTAGCAGACACTAAGGCTCTTAGGGACGCTGTTCAGGAGACCACCTCTAAGGTCAAGGGTTTGAAAAGGATGAGCTAGGAGCTTTAAGCTTGGGTTGAAAACTTAGAAAAATCAGTTAGCCAAACCAAGCAATTGTGCTTAGTTGCTTATCAAGAATGAGATCGGCTCGAAGAAGATGCCAAGGAGCATCAGAACACATTCAAAGCTTATGAAGATAGCTATCAAGCCTACTTTCTTCGGCTCGGAATGGTGGTGCCTACCCTCACTGATAACCTTGAGCCGTATCTTCAGGAAATTGTGAACATCATGAAGCGTAAGGAGCTTGAAAAACACTAATATGGTGTAGCTTATGATGAGGCTAAAGGATAGCTGAAGGACATAATGGGTAGGAAGGAAAGGACTTCAAGTTCTTAAGCCTCTGTGAAAAATAAATCTAAGGGAAAAAATAAGAGCACAACTTCGAGCTCGCGGGGTCAGCGCTCTTCCCGACCTCGTACCAAGAGTGGTTCTATATTCTACTGCTTAGGTCCCCCGATGGACCAGGAAGGGGGTTCATCCTCAGGACCCTCCACCAGCCAACCACCATTACACAAGGGGTGTGAGCCCCGAGTTTTGAATCCCACCAGGGTCATGCGGGATCTGAACCAGCTCAGAGAGGGCTTTCTCTAACAAATGTCAGCCGCGGGGATACCCAAAGCAAAATTCAAGGGGACTCCCTTGGATACTCACGTATTTGAAGGGGATTTCAGCCAAGAGTGTTTGCCAAGGGTTTTTGTCCCTTGGATGCTTATACACGTGAGGAAGATTTTAACCCCGAGCATTTGACAGGTTGCGAAGACCTTATGAGTTTTCACAAGGTTTATATTCTTTTCGCTCATATGTGTAAAAAAGGATTTCAACTCCGAGTTCTTAATAGGCTGCGGAGGCCTTCTGCATTTTTGTTTCTCCCTGTTCAGCTGAGTGAGGGATTTACACCTCTTTGAATTATTGTGTGTTCTAGTACTTAGCAGTTGATTGGAATAATTCAAAGAAACACACTTTACTAGATAGGTAATAGAAACTGGGAACTCCTATCGACTTACAACAAGTATTTCTGCCGAAAGTTTTCCTTGACCTGTAGTTATTTTTGGGTGAGCTACTCCCTAGACTTACCAAATCTACAGAGATTTAGGAGAGTAGTACCTCTTGAGGTTTGAGACATTCCATCTCTGTGAAATAAACTCACCTTGGGGTGTTTCTAGCACGTGCTGCCTCCCGAGTATGCTTCGATGACACGGTAGGGTCCTTCCCTTTTTGCTACCAGTTTGCCTTCTGGTTCCCTTCAGCTTTTTTCATTTCTCCTCATTACGAGATCTCCTGGAGAGAACTGGATTTTCTGGACCCTCCGGTCATGATACCGCTTGATTTTTTTTCCTTTTTCTTTGCTTCGTGGAGGGAGGCACTTTCTTTTTTTCCTTGAGAAGGTCTAGGTCCAATTGGTGCTAATCATCATTGACCTCCCTGTTTTCATTACTTATAGAAAACCTTCGGAAGGTAGGAAGCTTTATCTCAGCGGGGATTACCACTTCTGAACAATATACCAGGCCATATGAAGTTTCACCCATGGAACATGATTCTATCGTTTAGTAATACCCTGCTAGGAGGGTTTTTTGGCAATCAATCGACCCCCTTGGTGACTTCCGCATGCTTACTCGTGGGTCTTACAGATTAAGTAGTCAGCTTCAAGGGGGATAACACATCGAAGAAGTGGTTGCAGGTGACCCCGTCAGTAAAGTATATCTTCATTGATTACATACTAGGAAGCTTTCAGTCTAACCTTTCTTTCTTCGATGGCTCCTTCAGGAAATGTACCATTTTGATGGTTTCTCTAGATTAATGTTATCCACAAATTTTCTTCTTCCACTATCATTACTGTTGTTTCTTTTTCGAAACTACATCTGCTCAACGTCTCCACCATTAAATGCCCCTACTATTACAAGTCTAAGTCTGATGAAGCCAACTTGTTTAAGGCGTCGGCCTTGTGGTTCTTTTCTCGAAGGACTTGTGTCAGGGTGTAATGGTGGAAATGTTGAAGGAGAGGCTTTTACCCCTCCAAATAACAATGCAAGCTACTTTTTCTAGCCTTGTATACCCCCTTAACTTGCTGGACCACGATTTGGGAATCATTATAAATTTCTAAACTTCGAACCCTTAGGCGAGTCGAAGTCCAGTGATTAGTGCTTCATATTCTGCTTCATTATTTGTGGCCTTGAAGTCAAAATTTAGAGTGTAGTGATAATTTTTTTCTTCTCGGGGCTTGTGAGCAGGGTCCATGCCCCTGTCCCTCCTGAATTGGAAGACCTATTGACTTATAGCTACCACATTTCCTAGAATTCTTTGTCATCCTCAATCGGAATTGGCTCTGTGGTTTTGACGATGAAATTTTCCAAGACCTGACCCTTGATGGTTGTTCTTAGGCGGAATTGGATATCATGATCACCGAGTTCCATTGCCTATTTCATCATTCGTCCCGATGCCTTTGGTTTGAGGAGCACCTGTCTAATTGGGTGACTTGTGAAGAGGATGATTTTATGGCTTTGAAAATATGGCTGAAGCCGTCTTTCCGCATGGACCATGGCCAAGATTAGTTTTACGAGGGTAGTGTACCGCATTTCTGGGACGTGTAATGCCCTACTCACAACGTAGATGGGGTGCTGCTTTTTTCCGTTTCTTTCACAAGGGCCGCACTTATTGCCAGGGGGAGGTCGAAATGTATAAGTACAAATATTCCCCCATGTCTGACTTCATGAGGGTAGGAAAGCTTAAAAAATTTTCTATCAAATATCTAAAAGTTTGGTCACTCTCCTGTGTCCATTTACATTTTTTGGCCTTTCGAAGCACCTCGAAGAATGGCAGGTGTTTTTCAAGGCCTTTAGAGAGGAAACAACTTAGCGCACCAAGAGATCCTGTAAGTCTCTGGACATCCTTGATGGTTCGAGGGGGCTTCATTCTTATCAAAGTATCAACTTTCTCTGGGTTCACATCGATCCCCCTTTCCGAGACCATGAACCCTAAGAATTTTCATGGCCCCACTCTGATCACACATTTAGCTGGATTCATCTTCACGTTTGCGCTTTGAAGTCTTCAGAAGGTTTCTTTGTGATCTAGTAGGAATTTATTGTACTCCTTGATTTTGAATACCATATCATTCGCGTATATTTTCATGTTTCTGCCTATCGGCTTCTCAAAGAGCTTGTCGACCAACCTTTGGTAGGTTGCCCTTGCATTTTTTAGGCTGAATGGCATTTTTTTATAACAAAATGTCCAACCTTCTCTGATGAACAATGTTTTTTTTTGCTTATCCTCGTCCACCATAAGTATCTAGTGATAGCCTTTATGGGCATCAAAGAAATCTAGGTCTTCAAATCCTGCTACGACATCGACAAACATGTTAGTGCAGGGCAAGGGGTAGCTGTCGTTTGGACAACTTTTGTTCAGATTAGTGAATCCTATGCACATTCGCCAAGCACCAAAATACTTGGGGACCATAATAGGGTTTTCCATCCATTTTGGGTCTTCGATGAACTCTGCTTTCATTGGCATCTGGACTTTTGCCTTTATAGCTTCAACTCTTTCAGGGGCAAACGACCTTCTTTTCTGCTTGACAGGCTTCTGGGAGGGGTCGATATTCAGCCTATGGACCATCAACTACTCGAGCACTCCTGTTAAGTCGGTCGCACTCCATTAAAATACAACTGCATGGTCATCGAGGATATCATTTAGTTTTTCATTCATTGCTAGTGGTATCTTTTTCCCACGACCACCATTCCTTGTGATCAAACCTCTCCATTAATTAAAGCCACATTGTCCCCTTTCTTTGCTTCTTTCAAGGCAATTTCCAAACATCTTCTAATTGCCGAATGACCCCCCCTGATGACTGCTATCCCTTTTTAATGCGGAATTTCATCGTTAAGTGGTAGGGGGCCATATGGCTCGAGCTTGACACATCCAGGGCCTTTCCAATATCACATTATAAGGGGATATGTCATCGATCATGGCGAAGCTGCAGTTGATAGTTAATTATTTATCACCATCAACTACCTTGACTAGGAGGTTTTTGACTCCCAGGGAGAGCACCGTTTTCCCAGTAAAGCCAGATATGGGCACATTCTTTCTCCTCTTAATTTCATGCCCTAGTACCAGTTGAACAAAACATTTTACGAACATCATTTCTACTCCGTTGCCATCTTCTACGAACACCCTTTTGATATAGCAATCTTCGATTGTGACGTAGATCATCATCGGGTCCGTATGAGGGTTTGACTGGGTACTGGTTCTGCTTTTGAGAAAGTTATGACTTCCTCTGGTCTAAATCTAATATGGCTGGGCTCTTCAGGGGGCAGATAACGAGATTGGGCTTTGATGATGGTGTTCGAGGACTGGTCACTCACCACCCCATTGATCAAATTGGATACCCTATTTGCCCTGTCACCCTGATTCCTATCTGCTTAAGCATCCTGGCTAGGCCTGTCATTCTCTCTTAGTTTATTTTTGGTTCGCTCTCCATTCTTTCCTTGTTTGTCACGACCACCTCTGTCGGATCCCTTTTTGCATGGTTTCCATTTTTGACAACCTCATTTTCTTTTCCAGGATCCCCCTCTCTTAGGACCTTTGGCATAGTCTGGGAGTAAACCCTCTTTTGTCAATTTACCTTTTTAGATGGATACACTCATTTGTATCATATCCACGCTCTTTGTGACGATCACTGAACTTCAGCGAATCTTTTTTTTCCTGGAGGTGGAGCCCAAAAGAACCAGTTACGAATGAAGTGTATATCCAGTTGTGACTAGGATATGTGGATGTATCCTTCGAAGCTCCTGTTTGAGGCCGGTCCGGCCTCTTTGATTTTGACTCTGAGGCCTTAGAACTCTTTTCAGCCCACCTATCCCTCTCTCTATTCAGCTTGGTAGCCTCCTTAATTTTCAAGTATTATTCCATGATTTCTTGCAGCTGCTACAAATTTTCTGGTGTCTTCGAGACTAGTTTTTTGTACAGGTCGAGATTAGACATTCCATTCACATAGTCAAGGATTACTCCATCCTCGATACGGTTGATTACGGCGAGCCTTTCATCTACATGTCGATGATAAAATGCTTCCATCAATTCCCAGACCGTTGCTTGCTTTGGTAAAGTTCGATCAAGGTTTTGGTAAACTTTTCTTTTGAAATAATTTGCTCAACAAGGCCCTTCCAAAGTCTCTGTAGGAATGCAGCGACCATTTACCTAGTTTATTGAACTACTCTTGAGATTTCTCTCAAATGTAGCTCCCTACCATCTTACACGTCAATTGTTTGTTGAAGTTCCTCGAATTCATTAAACTGAGGAAGGTCTGTATAAACTCGCACGAGTTCGTGTATCCACTGTATATATGCATCCCCTTGGGTGGTTTTACATCGCTGAGCCATCGAGTCGCCATGATCATTGAACTGAAAGGAGAGGTTGCGACTTGGCCCGAGGGCCCAATCAGCCTATCCAGCTCCCTTGTGAGGGCGTCACTCGACTTGCCTTCCATTTACTGATCTCCGTAAGACTTGATTGCAAATAGGCATCTACGCTGGGGATCTAATATATGGGGTTCAAGCTATATATCCAGGCCATAGTCTACCCATGGTAGAGCTGTAGTATCGCTGCTATTGTCCTTGG
>JAULKK010305282.1:0-12290 GCA_032355705.1 Rubia peregrina
TCATTTTGCTTTGAAAAATTCTTCTGTTCCGCTCCTCCCAAATGTGGTATAAGGTGGACGCCAAAAGGGGGAACTTCACCCTCGCCTTCCCCTAAGTACATTAGGGAAATGTGGTAGGAAATTCACCCTCGCCTAGGGTGTTGGAAGTTCCTTGATGGGTTCATCCTCCACAACCAATTCCTGATCCTCCAAATTGGTTTTGTTGCTCTCCACGATCACGTCAGCCTCTTGTAAGATCACCTTCTTGGGCTCGCGCACCTCCCTCAAGCTTCTTAGCTTCAAAGTGCTCACATTCCTCGCATGGATTTTTGGTTGGGAAGGAAGCTTTCCAGACTATTTGGCTTCAAGTCGGCTCACCGAGGTGGGAAGTTGTCCAACTTAAATTTCAAGATTTTTTATGCTAAAAAATGCTCTAGTCATCATATCTTCAACCTCACGCCTTGTGTGCCCCGCAAAGACTTCTTGCTTCTTAGCCAATTAAGAGATTGCTTCTAAGATTTCTTCTCAATCCAACTTGTACAGTTAGGCATTGCTGTTTCTTCCCTTGGATAGGGTTGAGATGGAGCTTGTCCTCCTTAGTTGTACCATTGTAATTGATTCTTCTCTCGCCAACAAAAGTTGGGGTGATCGTGGTACCTAGGGTTGAAGGTATTCACGCAAGGGTCTTTCCTTTCGCCTTCTTGGTTCTGCCAGAACCCTTGTTGTTGTTTCCCCCTTAAAAAATTGTTACTTATTTCCATTGTTGAAGTCCAATGCCCTCACTTCCTCCAAATCTTCCACCACTTGTAGACAAACATCAGTGTGGCGACCGAGACTGCAAGTGCCACACACCTTGAATTGTTGAACTTTCCTTTTCCTGAATTCTTTCATCATTGAAGCAAGATATTGGACTTGCTCCTCTAGATTGGAAGAATGAGACATCCATGGGCTTCATTCTATATCTTGTACCAAACTACCTCGTTCCATTAGCCATTTCTTCAAAGAGTGCCATTGCATACCTCGGGCTTTTGTTGGCGATTGAACCATTGCACGTGGAATTCACCATTTGCATGTAATCATCACTCAACCCCTTGAAGATATAGTATACCAAGTCTCCCTCCTTAAACGGAAGATATAGATAGCTTGCCAATAGTCGCTTGAATCGTTCCCAACAACCGTAGAGGGATTCATTAGCAAACTGAGAGATATTGGATAGATGCTTCTTCAACCCCGTAGATTTTGAAGCTGGGAAGTATTTCTCAAGAAATCTGCGTTTCATATCCATTTAAGAGAATGTAACCGGGTGGAAGGTAATATAACCAATCTATTGCCACATCTCAAAGTGATAATGGAAATGACATCAAATTGTAATCCTCATCCAAGACTCCCGGTGGCTTTATGTTGGTACACACTAGATGAAATTCTGACAAATATTTGGTCGGATATTCACCTGTCATTCCATAGAACGTTGGCAAACACTGGATCATACCGCTCTTGAGTTCACACAACTCATTGGGTGACAAGGGAGGGAAAACAATGAAAAGGGGTTGATTCTCCAAATCCAGAGCCATCAACTCCCTGAATGTGCTGTTATGTTCTACCATTTCTCCACTCTCTACAACTATCGAAACTGGTTATTGTGGAACTCCTGATCTAAGTCTCCTTCTCTTTCGTCGCCTGCTACTTGCATACTCCATCAGATAACGTAAAGCTCCTAAGTTAGTGGTACGGGTGTGTACCATAAACCGGGAACAAAATAGTATCCAACTAAGAGAAACACTAGCAAAACAGTTAGAAGTAACCGGATAACTAGCAGAAAAGCTCAACATAAAAAACCAACACAAATAAAAACAAAACAACACCAACTATTCAACTAACATGCTATGCAAGTTAACTACTAGACCTTTAAACTAACATCCTCGGAAGCGATGCTAAAATATGACCTGCCCTCTCTAGGCGTCTACCAAAAAGAGGTAGACAGGGGCAAGTACCGCGATTGCCCATAGAGATGCTAGGAATCTAATAACCAATTACACACAGCTGCAATCGGGTCATCAATTCGATCACGTGTCATGAATAATCAGTGGTGGTAAAATAGGTATTGTAGGGGGGTGGGGTGGGGTGGGGGGTTGCTAACAACTACTAATATGTAATTGATCGCGAGAATAAACTATATAAACTTGCATTTGGGAATATTTGTGTAACATGATTAAATTTGTTTCGACCCTTGATTTCATCACAAACAAGAACTACGAACCTATTCTAGTGTTTGTGACACGTGGTGTGGTCGATGGTTAACACTTCCCCATACCTATCACGTAAGGTGCGCATGAAATCACCCATCGACACCACCTCCATAATTAGGGGAGTGCAACAATGGTCCCGCCTCTTTTGCAGGTATGAATCTCGCCCATGCTATACGTCCCGGGCACTACACCACGAATACTTCTCCCTAGGCCTAAAAAGGCAAAGGGGATGAAGCACCTTATCGATGGATCTATGGTTACAAAACTAACCCTAGTTTTCTACTTTAACTATTTCTACCCGTAACCGGTTGGTTGATCATAACGTTAACTCAACAACCCACGTTCATACACCCACACAGATCTGGACTATCGTTACCCCAACCACATCTAGGTTTCCTTCCCCAGGGGTATCAATAATTTTATCAACATGAAAGTAGACTACGGTGTGTTCTAACTTAGTGTGACAATCATGGAGTTAACAAGAATATGAAGAAAAATCCAACATAATCACCAAACACATATAAATAGGTAGATCTAAGAAATATCACAAAACAAACATTAATACATGAATACAAATATAATCCCAAGTTAATTAACTACTCCATAAGCATTGAACCCAAATATTTCATAGGATTCGATGCCTTTGGGCAAAGGAAAAATAAAGAGAAGAAAACAAAATAACCTAGAGAGAAGGAAGAGAATTTTCTCTCTCTAGACTACTCTTGAAGATGAGAAATGGGTATAAACTTAAACCTTAGTAGACAAAGGTCCATATGTAGTAGTAAGGAATTGGGCCTTGAAATAGGCCAAAAAATGGAAAAAATATCCTAGTAGCCGCAATTTGCACGGCCAGTGGAAAATAGCACGGTCTGTGCACGACAGTGCTAGTGCAGCCAACACGGATTGACATGGCACGACAGTGCTAGTGCAGCCAACACGGATCGACAGTGCTATGCAACCTTGTGGCGTGCTGGGTGCACAGACCTACATGGGCCGTGGGCTGGTGCTTGGTCTGGAACTTCTGATTTGCGCACCTTGTATCGTTTGACGTGGCCCGTTGGTTGGAATTACTTTTTGCTCAGAAAAATGGTGCAACCCATGCTATTTCTCACACCCAGTGGGTTAGTCTTCATGTTTGGAACTTTGAACAGCGTTGACCTTGTAAAATGGAATGGTTCACACCCATACTTAGTCACTTGGAAGTGATTTTGGAGCATTAGTATAATGGCCTGCAAGGATATGCACGACCCGTGCAAGGGCCTTTGCATGGCTTGTGTAAATTTGCATGGGCCATGCTAGCCACTTTGCACGGACCATGCAGGGCTAGTGTTGGGCTCGTTCACGGATCATGTTGGCTAGTTGGCTAGCCAGCTGGTTCGGTCGATTGACAGCGTCTTCCATTCTTGACCTTCTTGAACTTTAAATCCGCCTTTCCCAGGCTCAATTCCATATACTACCACGCTTTAGTGTCTGTGGCCTTCAATCTACTACCATCCTTGCAAATGACATTTGATATCATCTACCCACCTTGCGAATGGCCTTCCGATATCTTCGACCACCCTCACAGATGGCCTTCTACAAATAATGATGAAAAAGTACTCACGAGCAACTTGCTAGTAAGATCACAAAGGAAAATATAGGTGCAAATGTACAAAGTTTCCATTAGACTTAGTTAAGTCTACAAAACTCGAGATTTAGACAAAAAACCAATAATGGTCATCTTAACCCTTTGTTGTGTAAACCTAACTAAAACCATCAATCAACTAAACAAAACATGATAACAAATGTGTCAAATGCATCGGTTAACGCATGCTTAAATGTGCGTATCACTCATTTTGAAGGAGGGTGAATAAATGTGTCAAATTTGAAAATACATCAACAAGTACACACCAACAACCATAAAGTAAGCATCAAAGTGACAACTTCAGGAAGTTTGTTAGTTGTAGTCATATTAAGATATTTGTCAAGTTAGTTAGGAAATTTTCTTGTTATTGTAACTAGCTGATAGTTAGATGACATGCACCATTATCCACGTGTTAGTAGATGCATTTGATACATTTATTATCATCTTTTTCTTGGTTGATTGCTATTTTTAGTTCACGACAAAGGGTTTACACGACCATTATTGGTTTTCTTAGCTAAATCCCAAGTTTTGTAGACTTAATTGAAACTAATGGAAACTTTGAATTCACGGGCACCTAGATCATCCATTTTTATCTTATTAGTAGGTTTCTCGTGAGTACGTTTTCATTATATTTTGTAGAAGACCATCTGTGGGGTGGTAGTAGATATTTGAAGGCCATTCGCAAGGAGGGTAGAAGATAACGAAGACTATTCACAAGGATGGTAGTATATTGAAGGCCACAGACTCTAAAGTGTGGTAGTAGATGGAATTGGGACCAATAAAGGTGGATTCTAAGTTCAAGAAGGCCAAGTCTAAAATGAAGGAATTGTTGTTTGGAAGTTGCACAAATTTTGGGATAGATCCGAGAAGAATCAGCCCTTGAAGGTGGTACCATTAGATTTTTCTTCTCGAGCGATATAAAATTGACTACAAGAACTTCCAAATTGGTCTAACGGTTCATCTATAACGGAGAAAACAAGTCAGCCGATAAGAGTAGCAATGGCCAGCATGGACCAGCACAGACCGCACTAGGCCGTCAAGAGTGCCTCACCTAATACAGCCCATTCTGTGCCACACAGCCCATGCTAGAAGCCTGTGGCATGTACCATTCCACACAACATGAGTCATGCCAAGTTCGAGCACGGGCCATGCCAAATCGTGCTGACCGTGTGCCTTTGTCTTCTTTCACTCCAAATTAGTCTAAGTATGGATGTGGAACGTCCTATTTCACATGATCCTTACCGTTTCAAGTCACCAATGTCAAGACCCCCTGCCAGGGTGTAAAGAATGACACGTACCGTGATGAGATGCTAAGCAAAATGAGGTTCCAGCCGACAGCTTACACCAAACAACGTGGGATAGAGATCAGAAGGAGTAAAAATGGAGTGCAGACCGATGACCCCTACCAGTTGTCATGGGCCACTCCACCGCGAGGCTGTTATGCACTAGCACAAGCACGAGGGGGTCTCGGCCGGCACAAGCCATGCCTGATCCCTCTCCCCAGTGCCGGTTCCCGCAACTAGGGTTTTTGGCCACTTTTAGGGTTATTTTTAGGACTAATTCTCTGCTACTATATATATTGGCATATGTCTACTAAGTTTTACGTTTATGCTCATTTTTAGATCTCAAGAGTAGGCTAGAGAGAGAAAATAATCTTCCTTCTCTCTAGGTTCTTTTCTTTTCATCTTTTTATTTTTTTGCCCAAAAGTGTTGAATCCAATGAAATACTTCAGTTCAATGCTTAGGTAATATGGATCTTACTTAGGGATAGTATTTGTATTCATGTTGTAATGGTTATTTGGTGAGATTTCTAGATCTACCTATTTCTATATGCTTTTGTATTATTATGTTGGCTTGTTCTTAATATTCTTGTGAATTGCATGATTGTGAAACTTAGTTAGCACTCACCAAGTCTACTTTCATGTTTTTGCACTATTTCTAACCCCCAGGGAAGGAAACCTAGATGCACTTGGGGTAACGATAGTCCAGAACCGTGTAGATATGTGCACGTAGGTTGCCGTTGTTAATTGTTCTGATCGACAATGCTCTAGTTAGCCGACCATGGGGTTCAAAGGGTCGCGGGTAGAGACAGAATAAGTAGAAAACTAGGATTATTTTGTTAATCCTAGAGCCATCAATAAGACGCCAATTTCTTTGCCTTTGTTGGCCTAGGGGTAGTGCATTTGTAGTGTTCCACCAGGACTTAATCGCACGGGGAAGAATCAGACCTGCACAATGAGCCATTGTCATTGTTGCACTTTCCTAGTTGCTAATGCGATACTGATGGAAGATTTAATACGCAACCTCTATGTGCAAATAGGGGGAAGTTTTGACCATTGTCCGCACTACGTGATACAAACACTAGAATAGGGTCTAGTTCTTGTATTTGATGAAATTGATGATCGAAATGACATTAATCATGTTATGAAAATATTCCCCGAGTGTTAGTTTATATTTTTAGTTCTTGTGATCATTTGCATGCTAGTAGTTGTTAGTACAATTCCCCTAATGACTGTTTTCACAACATTGTATATTCCTAACACGTGTTCCGATTAATGAACCGATCACAGTTGTTTTTAGTTAATTATTAGATTCCTAACATCTCTTTTGATGACCCCGGTACTTTCCACTATCCACCATTATTGGTAGTGTTGTAGTAGGAACGGGAGCAACAATACAAATTTCTATCTTTGATCCCTAACAATCCTCCTGTCAGTTATTAGTGCATCACCCGAGGTTCATTAATTAGAAATGTCCGGAGGGGGTGGGTAAATTTTTGCGCTGCTCTCGGGGATGTTAGTTTAACGGTCTAGTAGTTAACTTGCATAACCTTTTAGTTGAGTAATTAGTGTTGTTTTTGTTGATTTTTACTGTTGAGCTTTCTTCCTATTTTTTGGTTACTTCTAATCCTTTTTGGGAGTGTTGTTTTTAGTTGGCCACTATTTTATTTGCATTTTATGGTACATACATGTGCCAAGAACTTGGGAGTTTTTCATTGTCCGCAGATTACACAGGTTGCAGGAGAAGGAAGAGGATATCTAGACCAGAAGTCTCACAAGAACCACTTTCGGTAGTTGTAGAGAAAGAAGAAATGTCGGAGGATAACCACACTTTGAGGGAGTTGATGGCTCAAAATTTGGAGAATCAACCACTTTGCATCATTTTCCCACCCTTGCCATCTAATGTGACGTGTGAACTCAAGAGTGGTGGGATTCGTTGCTTGTCAACTTTTCATGGGATGGCCGGAGAATATCTGAACAAGCATCTTTCAGAATTCCACCTAGTTTGTACCAACATGAAGTAAACAAGTGTCTCAGAGGAAGATTACAATATGAGGGCGTTCCCCTTCTCATTTTCGGATTCGGCCAACGATTTGTTATACTATCTCCTGCTCGGTTGTATCACCTCTTGGATGGATATGGAGCACAAATTTCTCAAGAAATACTTCTCAGCTTTAAAGTATGCGGGATTGAAGAAGCAACTTTCTAACATCTCTCAGTTTGCTAATGAGTCCCTCTACGAGTATTTGGAAAGGTTCAAGAGGTTGTTGGTGAGTTTCCATATCATCTATTTAAGGAGGGAGACTTGGTTTACTATTTCTTTGAGGGTTTGTACGATGATAACATGCATATGGTGAATGCCACTTGTAAAAGTTCAATAGCCAACAAGAGCCCAAGGGAGGCAATGACACTCTTCGAGGAGATGACAAATAGAACAAGGTAGTTTGGTACAAGATCTAGGGTGAAGCCCGTAGATGAACCGTCTCAATCCCCTAAGTTGGAGGAGAAAATACAAGCTCTTCCTACCATGATGAAAAAATTCATGAAAATGGGAGTTCAACAAGCTAAAGTGTGCAGTATTTGCAGCCTTGATCATCACACGGATGTTTTCACGCAAGTGGTGGAAGATGTGGAGGAAGTTAAGGTATTGGATTTTAACAATGCTAGAAATAGACCACAGTTTGCTAGGGGACAAAAACAAGGGTTCCGTACCAAGAAGGCGAAAGGCAAGATCCTTAGGCAAACACCTTCAACCCAAGGTACCGCGATCACCTCAATTTTTGTTGGTGTGAGGAGAACCAAATGTAAGGCTACAACCGAGGCAGACAAGTTTCACCTCAACCCTATCTGAGGGGAGAATGACCTTCCAATAACAATGCCTCACTATAGAAGTCAGACAGAGAGAAAATCCTTGAAGCAATTTCTCAACTAGATAAGAAGCATGATGTTTTCACGAATCTCACAAGGCAAGTGATTGAAGATCTCGAGACTAGGGGTTTCTCGAGTATCAAGAATATTGAGATTTAAGTTGGGCAAATTGCCACCTCGGTGACCTGATTTGAAGCCAAAGAGTCTGGCAAACTTCCTTCCCAATCGGAGGTCAATCCGAGGAATGTGAGCGCTTTGAAACTAAGAAGTGAGAATGTGAGCCCGAGAAGGAAATCCTACAAGAGGATAACTTGGTCATGGAAAGAAACAAAACCAACTTGGAGAAGCAAGAATTGGTAGTGTAGAAACCCATCAAGAAGCTTCCAACACCTAAGGCAAGGATTAATCTCCCTCCACATTTCCTTAGTGCACTTAGAGGATGGCCGAAGGTAACAACCAATGACAAGCACGTCCCAAAAATATTTGAGAATGTTTAGGTTAGCATTCCACTCTTGAACTTAATTGATCACGTGCCTTCGTATGCAAAATTCTTGAAAGTTTCATGCACTAGAAAGAGAAGTAAACCACTTATAAAGACATGAAAATTGAAAATAGGGGGAGTTTCCGCTCTGAATCATAGGAAGTTACCTACAAAATGTGATGACCCCAACATGTTTTCAATTCCTATTTCTTTAGGTGGTAAATTGGTGAAAAATGATATGATTGATCTAGGAGCTTCTATTTATGTCAATCCTTCGTATATCTATGAGAGCCTAGAAATAGGTGAACTTAAAGAAACTAGGGTAATTGTCCAAATGACCGACCACTCCCAAGCTAGTCCTCGTGGACTAGTGAAGGATGTGATGGCCCGAGTGGGAAAATTGGTGTTTTGGTGGACTTATATGTTCTTGATGTAGCTCACGATAGTGGTGCACCCTTAATTTTAATGGGGAGACCTTTTCTTAAAACATCAAGGACTAAGATTGATGTTCATTCGGGAACACTGACCTTAGAGGATGACATGGATAGGGTTGGTTTTGATATTTACAAATCCAAGCATGATTCACCTAATCCCTCTCTTGTGTGTAAAGGCATAACTTTGTGTGAAAAACATGCTCAACATGATGACTCTTGCATGATAGATAATGATGATTTCCTAGATATAACTCTTGATGATAGCGATAAAGTAGTTGATGAGATTTTTGATGACTGCGAGAGTGAGTCCTTCCTTGCACTTTAATTATGATGATCATATCGATGAGACTATCACCTTGCATGATGTTAGTGATGATTTGTCCGTCTTGGATTTATTTTCTATGCTCACTAACATGCAGCGATTTGTGAAAAGTTGGGAGGACGTAAAACACCCTCGACCACCTCCTAAACCCAAGGAAAAATGGCCAAGGATTCAGTATTGGCTATGAATGGATACTCACTCTTCTTGGCAAACAAAGCGCCGAAAGGTAAGACTGACTTCTTGTGGAGACCTATACACAAGGATGTTATCGAGGGTGGATGTGCCGATAGAGACTCCGGAGACCCAATGGTAGGTGCTTTCAATTGCAATGCATGAAAAAGGAATAAGGCGTGGGGAAAATAATAAATATACGGTGCTATTTTTTCTTTGTTTTGATATCATTTAGTAGATAGGTTTTGCATGTTTTAGTGTGTGACAAATATTTTTGAGATGAAACTGGTGTTGATTGATGAATTTGAGTTCGAGTCTCATTTTTCTTGAGTGAAATGATATAGGGTTTGTTAGGTGACAGTTTCTTTGAAAAGAGGAGGAAAAAGATTAAAAGGGAACTATTCACAGAGGTGAACTTGTACCAAATTCCTTTAGCACGAGGGTGCCTCGTGTTGAGCTCTGACACAGATCATTTCGCTTAGAATGGCTCGTGCTATGCTCTAGCACGGGCTGTGCTGGTTTCTTAGCATGAAGGGTGCCTTGTGTCCGGCTCATGTGCTGTGATTTTTGGTGCAAAAATTCAGATTTTTGAAAATTTGAATTTTAAGCTAAAACATGAAATTTTTGGCTCATTAATTCAGAAAAACCTTTATTTCCCTCAAGTGTTGGTGTAAATAGTACATCAAAAGCTCCCTTGTGCATAAATAGATTGGTACTTTTGTCACTCTCACTCTCTAATTTCAAAAATTCCATCCTTATCTCATTTGTACCTTTTTTTGAATCACATTCTTTGCTGAAAAATAATGATCCATAGTAAACTACCTCACCCATAGGATCCATTTAACTCAGAAAAATCTCTCAAAAACACTCATTCTCACTTCTCCTCGGTATATCTCAAAATTTGAGCCACTTTTCCCAGAAATTAGCATTTTTACTTCTTCATTTGTGGATTCTTCATCTCTTGGCTTCAAATATCATGTAATCCTTTGAGATCTATGTTTAATTTCTTTATTTAGCATGATGGTGATGTGATGAGGAACTTTGTACTTGAAAATATATTGAAGTGTTTTTGGAGAAATTCTTTGGGTTATTTGAATGATGCTAAACTAAGTGTGGGGGTGGATGTATTGTCCTTGTGCTTTGATGATGTGACCTTCATTGATTGTGATGATTTAGGAGGGATGATTATTGATTGCATGATATTCTTGATGGGATCCAATGATTATTCATGGGTTGATTGTTTAGAAAGAATGGTTCTTGATTGAATAACCTTTATGTTGAGATAACTAGATTTGTAATGTTGTGGCTATTTCGGAAGAAGTGTTCTTTTTGAATGAGTCTTAATGCATGCCTTTGGTTATCTTTACATTACCATCTTTTTCTTGCTGTGAATAGGATGGCTCCAAAAGGAAAATGTTGGAAAAATGAACAAATTCCTTGGGTGACAAATGGAAGAAACTGGCCAAGGTTGGGAAATAAGAGCCGGAAACTTCCCTTCCTCCTAACCCATTGTTATTGATGAATTCATGGATTTAACCAATATTTTTGGGAGTGCGGCCCGGAGGTGGAGGTACCTAAGAGGTCTGAAGTGTACAATCTTGGAAACAAAGTTCACTTGCGAGGAGACTTTGGGAGCTCTAGGCCTACTCGAGCATGTCACATACTTGCTTAGTAGGATAAGCCTTGATGGCTTCTTAGAAAAACACTCGAAGACCTATATTCGATAAACTTTGGAATTCATAGCAACTTAGGATCAAATGAAGGAAAGTGAGGGGAGGAGACACTAATTCCACTTGGACGATATTGAGTACACTATGTCGCATCAGGATATTGCCAAAGCGTTCAGATGGAAGTACGGGAAGGAGATTCCGAGACTCACCGATAAGGCCTTCCATTCTCATTGAGCAATTTTTTGAGAATCCTTTCGGGCATAGAAATGAAGCATATTTGCAAGACCATAGTGATACGATAATCCAATGTTGCAATACGTTCAGCGATTTTTGGCAATGAGAGTGTTCTATCACGGGGAAATTTAACAATGCCCCTGTTCGAATATCCAAGTCCTTTGGACAATTACTCCGGAGGGGAAATTTTACCCAAACATGGTTTCAACTTTCGTGGATGAATGCCTTGAAATGGGGAACAAGAAAGGTGGCAAGATTTCTATAGGAGGCATGGTTGGACTTCTAGCCCAGCACTTCGCCCATCTGGTTCCCTCTCCATTTTCAGTGAAATTTTTTGGATGTTCAAGGACTCGGTACACAATAGCCAGGCTGTTAAAAGTGAGTGTAGTGGCCATCACGACTTCAGAGGATCAGTTCGTATGGTTATATGGTGGCTCCTCGATGTGAAACTTCATGATTCTTCCCCAACCAGATCGTACCGCTGTCGACCAAGATACAGTGTTGGAGGAACTTTTCATAGCTCCTCACCCGAGGTTTGAGAAGGATTTCTACAAGATCCTATAACTCGGATATAGACATCGAGGAGGATGACAATGAGACCCCAATTAGAGCATCGATTAGCCGTACTCAGATATCCGCAGATGTTCTCGACCAATTCCACATATTTGGGGAACAACTTGCGAGCTTTACCCAAATCATATAGTAAATTGGCCATGCAGTGCGAGGAATGAGCTTATAGTTAGAAGAATTTGAAAGTAGGCTAAGTTTCATAGAGGGTATCATGCATACTTGGGAGTCTAGGTTGGAGTCTATTGAGCGAGAGATAGAGGAGGAGTTCGCCATTGTAGATGACAGATCTAATGTCCAAGAAGAAGCCATTGAACAATCGATCGAGATATTCCACATCTCGAAGCTCGATGGTTTTGGGGATGTCATTCCTATCGAAAGGCAAGAAATGCGTCAAGAGGAGAGAAAAATGAG
>JAULKK010305292.1:0-12289 GCA_032355705.1 Rubia peregrina
GACTTATGCAGTTTGTCATATTGTTTATCATTGATACCTATGTCTTCTGGAACGGCCACGAGCCTTCACCGGTTATTGTATGTACCTCTACTTTTCTCTCAAGATTACCTTTTTTACTGTTTCATTCCTCATTATTTTTCCATTATTTCAGTATTACTTTGGAGGAAGGTATGATCTTGTCAAGTTCTGCAACATTGTTCACAGAACTGGCATGTATTTGCTGCTTTGAATCGGCCCCATTGTTGCTGCTGAATGGAACTTCTGGTATGCCTTTCGAGTTTCTTCCGGAACCACTAATGTATTTGTTGTCTTACGTTATGTTACGGAACCTGTGCATATGCAGAGGAGTGCCTGTTTGGTTGCATTATGTGCCGAGAATTGTTTTCCGGACTGACTCTGAGCCTTTCAAGGTCTGCAATTCATTAGTTTCCCCAAAAGTAGTTGCTACACCTTTCGCCTTATGAATGCTAATATGATGCCGGTCATTTCAGTTTCACGTGGAGAAATTTATGATCTACATTGTCAATTTGATGAAGAGGGAACAACTTTTCGCGTCTCAGGGAGGTCCTATTATCCTCACACAGGCAAGAACAATCCCAAGTTTTCATCTTTATATGTGTAGGTGCTGTTCTTTTTCAAGCTGTTGATGGTCTCAGCTTCTTACTATGTGTCTTGCAGGTGAAAAACGAGTACGGATACTATGAAAGTTCCTATGGACAAGCGGGGAACAAATATGCTAATTAGATTGCGAGAATGGTTGTTTCTCACTATACAGGTGTACCTTGGATCATGTGCCAGCAGTATCATGTTCCCGATAATACCGTAAGCTTCCATATAACATTCTTTTGGTGATTTGCTTCATTTTGCTTATTATTCTCTGAGTTTTTTCCCTCCCGGTTGGCTCTTATTCCAGATTGATACGTGTAATGGATTTTATTGTGACCATTTTAAACCAAGTGCTCCAAATGCACCAAAAATGTGGACAGAAAATTGCCCTGGATGGTATGCTTTTCCTCTATATTACGTGACATGCCTTTTGTAGCATTATCTAACATTCTAATGCATTTTACATAATTGAATGCAAAGGTTCAAAACATTCTAATGCATTTTGATTTTATTTTACGTTGATTCCAGACCTTCCAAGATATCCAAAATGGGGACATCTCAAGGATCTTCACAGAGCTATAAAGATGTGTGAGAATCTTTTGCTGACAACTGAACAAAAGCTGCTCCTTCACAAGAGGTTATTGTTGTCCCTCTTCCTCCTAAAGGCTCTGGAAATTCTTTTCTGGGCCTCACACCACTATATGAGTTCCTTTTCAATCGACTATGAAGTATTCTATTTAGTGACTCTGAATGTTCAAATTTCTCCAGGTTGATATCCATGAAGACCCGTCGGGACCTTGTGCTGCATTTCTTGCCAACACGGATGATAAAAATGACAAGACAATAGTGTTCCGCAACATGTCTTATCACCTGCCTGGTCTATTAGTATTCTGCCAGACTACAAAAATGTCATGTTTAACACTGCGAAGGTAGTTGGTTTGATTTATGTAGTTTGTCATAGCTGAATGGCAGTCCCAGAGGTTATTACCAATCATCATGTAGTTAAACTTTGATACCGATAGTCAAATATTGATAACAATTATTGTTATAATTTTGTCATCTAGCTCACTGCGCATCGCGCGGTGACTCCTCACTAGTACTTTGTAAGGTACATATCGGATTGTGCCACGTGTCGGTCACTGGTTGATTTTCGATAAAAGTATGAACCCCTGTTCCATTGGAGACTTGACCAGATAATTGACCAACAACACTTTCCATGCTTTCCTTTCTTTTTCTCGAAATTGGATCTGAATTCTATCAGATCTTCAAGAGAAACTTGAATAAACCAAACCTAAATGCTTTGCACTCTTCTTTGACCCAACACAGAGAAAAAGAATTCAAAGTTGCAAACGAAAATAACAAATTAATGGTCAAGATGGTAACTTTGAAGTCAAACCACAATATTTCCAGAAGGGGCGGGTGAAATTACAAAATAAACCTAATGTTCAGTCACTCTAAGTATTAGAGTTTATTTACATCCATATTATATAAGTCACTAATTAATAAATAATTGGAAATTCAAATGCAACTAATTAGGCAAGCTACCCCCGGGGGAGGATTCAGAAAAATAGGCCCCTGCGGGCTCTATCAATGGAGTGAAAAGGTAACCACAGCTCCCATCTGCCCATTGCTGCTCATTGTTATACTCCACTGCCCCTTCATTTTTGGTGGAAGCTATTGAAGTTGACCCATCGCTTAAAAGTGCTCGTTCAATTGGGTATCCATCTACGTATTGATTTCCTGTTACAACGACAAACAAAACTTACTTTTGAAAAATTACTTGTCATAACGAATTCAACAATATCACATACAATAATATTATGGTAAAGTCTTGGAAATCACCGTCTTTTCATAACCTTATGGAAAGACAAGATTTAATTAAAGTAATAAAAGGTGAAAGATCTTAATTGCAATATTAAAATTTTATTATGCAACGTGTAGTAGTTAGAAAGTTTATAATCCGATTCATGCAACCTGAAAATTTTATCTTGATTTCTTCTAATTTACACTTTATAATTTGCAACATTAATAGAGTGATTTGATATTTATTTTTATATATTACAATATGATAAATATTTTAAAATAAGTTTCAGTATATAAATAATTATAATTCTATTTTAAATTATAATTTTTTAGTCTAACTGTTTATCAATCTATTATAGACATTTTATGTACTCTCTCTGTCCCATTTCAAACTGTAATTTAACTATTCATTAGTAAAAAAATCCTAACTTTGATCTTAAAATTGAATTGGTGTATAAGTATAAATATTATTTTGTGATATATTGTAGATTTGATATAATCGATAGAATGTAAAACCCACAAATAATTGTGGCAGGGTGTATTAATATATATATATAGTGAGTAAAAAGGGTATACAAAGCCTTAAAAAATATGGAACATGATATATACAAAACTAATCAAAAAGGGTATTCATGTCTTATCCTGATTCTAAATCAATTATATCTCTCTTACCCGCCTCAAACAAAGCATAGGACTGGTCGCAACACAAAGTCTGGAACGTAAAAACTCAAATTGAGGACGAGGTAACCCCTTTGTAAAGATGTCAGCAAGCTGCAAGTCCGTAGAAACATGTGCAACATTAAGCTTGCCAGAAAACATAATCTCACGCACAAAATGGTAATCAATATCAATGTGTTTGGCTCTCTTATGCGAAACTGGATTCTGAGCAAGAAAGAGAGTACTATTATTATCACATAGAAAAACAGGAGGCACATGAGTCGATACATGTAAATCCCAAAGAAGATTCATCAACCAAGCTAGTTCTGCAGTAGTGTTTGCCATAGCACGATATTTTGATTCCGAACTAGAACGAGAAACTGTAGGTTGCTTCTTGGCACTCCAAGAAACCAGGTTACCACCAAGAAAAATGTCATAACTTGATGTAGACAGAAGAGTCTCAATGCAATGAGTCAAATTAGCATCAGAATAACCTAAAATTGGTAAAGCAGTCGAATTTGCACGAAATTTAAGACCATAGTGGAGAGTACCACACACATAGCACAAAATTCGAGTAACAACTTGGTAATGGTCCTCAGTAGGAGCCTGCATGTACTGACTGACAGTGTTCACAACATAAGACAAATCGGGACGTGTAATCGACAGACACTGAAGTGCACCAACCAAAGAACGATGAAGTGGAATTTTCAAGCAGCTTACCAGAAAATCTAGCAAGTTGCAAAAAAGCCACAAAAGGAATGGCAACTGGCATGGAATCCTGCATTTCAATGGGCAATAAAATGTCCTTGGCGTATTTGTCCTGACCAAGGAATAAGCCGCTGGAAGTACGAACAACCTCCAAGTCTAAAAAATACTGCATAGTGCCACGATCCTTAATCTTGAATTCTTGATTTACCTGATCAATAAACTTTCGAATGTGACGACCATCATTTCCAGTAAGTATAATGTTATCAACATAAACCAACAAGTATAGCAAAAAGGCACCCTGTGAAAATACAAACAAAGATGTATCGGAGGAACTGCATACAATACCCAGGCCAATAAAAATGAACTGAAGCATTGAAACCAATCACGGGGATCTTTCTTCCATAAATAGCCTTGTATAGACGACAAGCTGTCGTAAAGGCCAATATCGAGTCTTTGTATTTGTATTTAGCAATGTATTTGTATTTAGCTATGTGTTTGTCGTCTAAAAATGCATTCTTAACATCAAGCTGTCGTAAAGGCCAATATCGAGTGATATCAAGAGATAAAATAGCACGAACAGTAGATGCCTTAACCATTGGACTAAATGTATGATCATAATAAAAAAAGGCAAATGCAAAAATCCATGAGTAACTAACCTTTCTTTATGCCTATCAAGGGAGCCATCACCTTTGTACTTTAAATGGTAAGCCCATTTGGAACCAACAACATTGGCATTGGGAGGACAAGGAACCAAGTCCCACCTCTGTTGAGTGCGAAGAGTATTCATCTCTAAGTCCTTAACAACAACCCATTCAGGATCCTTGACAGTCGAGCGATGAGTACGAGGCCCGGTCTTAGTAAATAAAGCACTCAATAAGCCAGAAATATCATAATATGAAAAAATCCTTATTCCAAAGCCAGCCAGTGTACGATCAAGTAGCCATCGAATGACAAGAAAAGGGACCCAACGCTTTAGATGATGAAAATCCTGAGATGGGCATAAAACTCAAGGCGGGCACAAAACCCAAGACCAATGGCAATGACAATGGTGGCCAAGCTGGAGAAGAGTGCAGTGAAGGCTGCGTTGGCAGAGCAGAGGGCGTTGAGATGACTGTCAGAGCCACCGGAGTAGCTGTTGGTGGCGCGTAACACACGATGTCGGGGAGGCCGGCGCGTACTGCAAAATTGGTGGCATGTGCGGCATTTTCATGAGTTACTGGTCATTATGTGGCAAACAAACACACTTTTTAGATAAACCCTGAGCTCCCGATATAGGTTGAAAATCATAATTATCTAAAATAATAAGCAATTCGCTGAAGAAGATGGCTCCAACACCTCCAACGGAATTGGTGAAGGCTTCAAAAATGGAGAAACATCTAGTGATGGCAAACCAGTGACAGTACCAGTAAGGGTAGCTGAACATCTCATCAAACTGAGCATAGCGAGTGATGTACTCCTTCTTTGTAAATGGATCAAGACAACAATAACCCTTTGTACTATGAACCGTACCCAAAAAATATACATGACATACTCCAAGGTGCTAATTTATGCGCAGAATAGGGCCTCTAATATGGGAAAAACTCAATAATCAAATGGATGAAAGTTGGAGTAGTCATGAGTAGTACCAAAAATAACAGAGAGTGGAGACTAGCCAGATAAAATCGGAGTAGCCAGTCTGTTGATAATGTAAACTGCTGTTAAAAATGCATCAATACCAAAAAGAATGATGAAGGCCATAATGAAAGAGCATCGACAATCCTATCTCAGTAATATGACGATGTTTCCTTTCTGCACAACCATTTTGCTCTAGAGTGGAAGGACAAGAAAGCTGATGATGAATGCCCTTTGGCGTAAAATGAGATCGCATGCGATGATTCAAAAATTCGGTCCCACCATCACCTTGAAATACTTTAATGGTGGTAGAAAGATGGTTCTAAAAAAACTTTGAATTTCATGCAAACCTCTACAAAAGCAGACTTTCGTCGTAGAGGATATAACGAAGTAAACTAAGAAAAAGCATCAACAAAATTGACATAATAAAGGTACCCAGTGCGAGAGACAACATGTGAGGGGTTCCCAAAGGTCACAATGAATTAAATCAAGTATGCGCGGTGCACGTTTTAGATCATCATTAAAATAAAGATGCTTGCCTTTAGCCATCTCACAAGAAGAACACAAAAGAAGCTTAGGCAGCAAACTAGTAACTGACAAATTACCAATTCTACTCAAAGTTGAAATAACAGAAAAAGGAACACATCCTAAACGACTATGCCATAGCTCAAATGAGGCGTTGACTTTATTTGAATTAACAAAAGAAACTAAAGCAACATCACCATAATTTAAAATGTAAAGACCTCTATGAGCTCGTTGTTAACCTTGTTCTGGATAGTGAAAGAGTTGTCATCAAAACAAATAACAACATTTAGATCCAAGGTTAACTTGGTGATATACAATAAACGCTTGGTAATATGTGGAATAACCAAGAAATTGGATAAAGTAAAAATAGAAATCCAAGAATTTCTAGTGTGGGAAATATGCAAAGAAGAACCAGTGCCAAAATAAAAACAACGATTAACGTTATGGGGAGCGATGCTATCCAAGTTGGATGCAGATCAGTCATGTGATTGGTAGCACCAAAATCCATGTACCAATTAAGAGTGACATTATATTGCTGAAATTGTTGTGGCTGAGCTGTATCCGTGGAATTTGCAACATCATCGAGAGATACATGAGAGAGATTGTAGCAGTTTTCAGTAACATGGCGGGAACGATGACACCACTGGCACACATAGGTGTCACCGCCACAGCTGCCCTACGGAAAGGGACCGATGCCGCCAAGAGACGGATTCCAGCCACTGCCTCTTCCAGAAGTGCGGCCTTAGCCACCTCTCTCTTGTTCATAGCCATGACTTCCTCTTCAATGGTTGAACTTTCTAGACACGTGCAGAGTAGTAGAAAATGCAGTCGAGACTGGTCTAGAATCAGAAGACAAACAATCTTTGAGAGAATACTCTAAAGCTTCAGCATCAGCTTCAATGGTAAATAACGTGGGAGAAGGATCTTTAATCATATGTGCCGATGAAAAATAAGAAAAATTATCATTCAAGCAACAACAAAAAAAGACGACAATGTCTTCGTCAAGGTGAGTGTGACCCAAAGCATGCAATTCATCAAGAATGTCTTTAAATTGAGAGTAATAATCCTGAACGATCATCCCGACGAATTTCATACAAGCAATCACAGATATAAAGGAAACAAGCACGAGAACTATTATGATATTTAGTGGCCAAAACATCCCATACCTGAGCAGCAGTGATCATACCATCTACTACTGACATCGTGGATTGAAAAAAGGCTACCTGGACTAACTAACCTGATTGAATCCAGGCATCATAAGCCTAGGCAACTTCAGAAATCTTGTCAGTGGATTCTTTGGATGCCAAATTAGTGGAAGGATAGAGGCATGTAGTAGATCCATCAACAAAACGTAAAACATAAGAAACATGAGTACGCTAGTGAGAGTAGTAAGAACCATCAAGCTTGATGGTGATGCAACTGATCAACGAAGGAGGAGTAATTGACATTATTAGGAACAAGCAGGAAGAAATCCAAACAAACAAAAAATCAAATCGCACCAAACACACAGCAAGCTTGTGATTGGCAGTGAGCGACTGATCTAACTTTTGTGCAACAATTTTGGAGCAGCAGCGGACATAGAGAGTGACGTTGGCGGAAAATCTGTGGCACGTGACAAACACGGCGGCATTGCGTGGATCAGTGACGGGCAATGCGTAGACCACGTGTGTGGTGGGCGACGTCTGGTTCCGATCGGTGATCACCAAAGCTGGGTAGCGGCAGATACTGGGAAAATGAGATGGGTGGGCGAGTCCTTTGATCGAAGTTGGAGGAAAGTTGGTGATTTGAGGGAAAAGCTAGATAATATTTAAAGAGATCTGACTGATATCATGATAGAATGTAAAACCCACAAATGAGTGTGGTTGTATATATATATAATAATAATAATAACAATGAGAACAAAGGGTTAACAAAGTCTAAACAAATATGGAACATGATATATACAAAGCAAATCAGAAAGGGTATTTTTTATATCCTGATTCTAAATCAACTATATCTCTATTAATAACATATATTTTCACAATATCAATGTTTTACAAGTTTTAATTATTCTTAATGAAAGATATTAACACTACTATAAAAGTGACTTTATACTCCGATTCTCAGGCACTTTTAACTTCAGTTCTTGGCCAAAAATAATCGAAGTAAAAGGAGGAGAGGTAAAAAGTCATCTTTTTTTTATTTCGGTTTAAAATAACTGAAGTTAGAAGTTTTACTCTTTTTACTTCAATCGAAAATAACCGTAGTCAAATCACTACCATTGGAGGAAAAAAAGAATCACCCGAAGGGCAATGAAACCCTTATTCCTGCAACTTAATTCAGCCCACAAAAAAGAAGAAGGATATTGAGCACATATATCTCTTTGATTCAAATACACATATATTCTTCAAACAAACGTTGCACATATATCTCTTCGAAAAACTTCCAAAATCCTTCAAACCAACGCAAAATACACAAATACATATACATTTCTTCGATTTATATACAAAATCAATGCAAACATCGCAACAAAATCGATCTCTGAAACCTATTCTAACTTATTCTAACATAACTGGAAGTATCCCGCCGGAGAGCAGATGATCGGTGGTGGGCAGGAGAAGAACACTGAGCACTATTGGAGACACAGTGATCACGATGGTGGTGGAGAGCAGGGGAGGCGCTTGTGCAACGAGGCGGGGGAGACGCTCGAGCGACGCAGCTGGCAGAGCGGAGTGTTGAGAGGATGGTTGAGCGGTGGTGGAGCAGGCGCATGCGCATATGGTGAAGTGGTGGTGGTGCGTGGATGAGGCAGTGATGCGACGATTGGAGCGATGATGAGGCGAATGAAATGATTGCGGATGCAGTAGTGGAAGAGGGATGGTAGAGAAGATGATATAGCAGTGGTTGACGATGGTTGAGCAGAGGATAATGGATGGTAGTGTTAGACACAACAACTAGAATCTGTCTCTCCGGTCACGAGTAACTGCCTTCCTTGAATAGCTAGTCCATTCACGGTGGAGGGTTGGATTCATATTTAAAATTTAAATATTAATGAGACTTACTATCTTAATCATCTACTAAAATAATAATTAAATAATCATCTAGTAACTAAAATATTAAATAAATTGGAGTGTCAACTTTAAAAGTAATTTTTTTAAATAGATTTAACTCCCTAGAGCAATTAGTATTTATAAAGTACTACATCTGGTTGTCTAACATTAACTCACTTACAATTGTCACTTGAATTGAGATAGAACTTGATTTTGGAGGTTGAAGTGTTAGATTGGGTGAGCATAGTAACGAGCTGGCCTTTTTGAAGGAAAAAATAGCTAACTTAGCCCTCAATTTAGGGGTTAGCCTTCCCTTTAAATATATCCGCACATGGATAATTCAATATCAATTTTGGAAGGAGAGGGGAGGGGGATTTATGGTTTCCACAAAAATGCAACTGCATGGATAATTGAAAGGACATAATCCTGGATCATTAAGTTTAAAATGCCAAATAAAATCATAACCTTATAAATACATTCAATGTCTGGCTATAAATACACTCATTCAATCCGGGGATCAATTTCAACAAGAAACAATCCACAAATCCCGGTTCTACAAAAAACCAAGGTTGCAGTAGAAATGAGGAAAACTACAGTCCAAGTGAAAAAAAGAAATGGAAGGAGGTGGTGAAGAAAATATCTTGAATTTCTCACAAGGAAATTCACAATCAACGCATCGACTAAGCGAGTTTGAGAGGGGAAATCTGAGCTGCTTTCAGCTGCAACACGAGAGCAGCAAAAAGACATCCTAGACATGAGTTGGGAAGCAGCCGCCCAGTGGACCGAGTTTAGGTATTTTTTTTCCAGATTGTAACTGCTCAGTAGCTTTTTTTTGGAGATTTCTTAGTTGTTTTATTTCTTTTTATATTATTTTATTATAATTGATGATGTTTTTTATACATGTCAATTGATGGTAATACTTGTAGAGCATCTGGACATTTTAAAAAAATTAATCTAGTTTTTTGTTCTAGGTTTTTTGGAGTTTTAGCATAGTGAATGATGTTTATTGCAGTCGATGATGTTCTGTACATTTTCGTTGATGTTTTATGTATGTATCAGTTTTGTTGACGTTTATGTTACTTCGGTTGATGTTTAGGAGTAGTTTGTTGAGTTCCAGTTCCAGTAAATGTTTACATATAGTTTTTTGAGGTCTAATTTTGGTTTATGTTCGTGCTCTTTGTAGTTGATGTTTACACGTACATATTAACTTTATTAATATTGATAATTATTCAGTTGATGTTACACATATTTTTCTCAAGTTTAGGTAAGTTTGTTATTCTCAAGTTTAGGTAAGTTTGTTATTCTCAAGTTTTGGTATGTTACTTATCTGTTTCCTCGCGAATATCAGCTTCGGCAGATGCACCTCCATTTAGTCGATTAGCCCCCAGAAGTGCTCGTCATCCATCTTCTCCATGAACTGGTGCACCTCTTTGGAGACAAAGCTCAACAACATCTTGAAGAGGAGTAACATTAACGACGATGTCGCTCCATAGAAATTCTCAATGGTGATGACGTTTCTCGATCCACTTCTCCCAAAAATTGAATCGCGATGATGTTTTCGAATTACATAGCTATGGATGACTCGTCGTCAGCCGAAGACAATCCTTGTTGGCAAGTTAACGCAGAGGCTGAAGCGTGGTCAGGGTTTTAGAGCTAGAGATTGATTCCACAGTGGTGGAATTACTTTCTTTGCAACTAGGGTTTAGGTGTATTTACAGCGACGTCCAACATGTTTTGCAAGTTTTCAAATATTATCCTGAAATAATAATTTGAAAAGTTATATAATGGGGGGTTTGCTAAGGTCTGGTCTAACAATTAATAGGTTTAACATGAAACTATCTCTTTAAAATTTATCGAGTAAAGTGCATTCATGCCCTCAAGTTCTTTGTTTAGTGTACATATACCCCACAATTTTTCAAAACTGTATGTATACCCCTCCCAGTTTTTCAAAAGCGAACATATACCCTCCCAACTATTTCAAAATGAACATATACCCTTATAACCGGGTATCAGCATTTGAAAAAACTGAGGGTGTGTGTGCACAAATAAGGAACTGGGGTATATGTACACTTTCGAAAAACTGAGAGTATATATGTACACTAAGCAAGAAACTGGGGGGAACGAATGCACTTTACTCAAATATATTTATGCGCACACACACACATATGACTAAATTTTTTAGGTCCCCGACATATATTGCCATACCATCTTTTGGTCTCCAGTGCCAATACCGCTAATATTCAGCAACCAACAAATACAAAATAACTTGTCTGGTCCCCAAATGTGGTTTTTAGGTAAACCAGAATTATTTTGGTAATTTTACTACTTATAAAACATTTCCAATCATTTTCCTATAAAAAATTTCATAATTATTTTCCTCAGCAGCGTAGCCCTTTGGCGGCGTACTTATTTTCCCCGGCAGCGAAATTATTTTCCTCAGCCGCGTAATTATTTTCCCAGTGACAGCTTATCTCCGAAACCATATCGATCGGTGGTGGTGGATGCCGCGTGAAAGCATACAGCGAGGAACGATCGACAACGAGGCGACATATCCCTTTGTTAGGTTTAGGGTATCCCTTTGTTGCTCTATCAATCGACGTTGGCACATCACTTTGTTGCTTTATTGTTTCTTTTCTGAAAGGGAACGAATGACGGCGATGAGCTCCGTCACCGTGGTTGCAGAGTTGCGAAGAAGAGGAGCTCTGCGGCTGTGGTTGCAGAATGATTGACGACAAGGAGTTAGGGTTCGTCGATGACAACGAGGAGCTGGGTCTCTGCAATTCAAATCGAGACGATGGCAACGAGGCTCGTCGAAGATGAAACAAAGACCTAGGGTTTTAACTTCGCCAGGTCTCCACCGTCCATATCTGCCCCCAGGTCTCCACCGCCCAGATCTCCGCTGCTAGACCTCGTGCTCTCTGCAAGCCCTCGGCGAGTCCACACCCCTGCGACGTTCAGCTCTACCAGACCGAGAGCGAAGTCGTTCAGCTCCACGCACCCTCCTATTCAGGATGAGCATTGCTAAGCTTGTATCCAAACAGTGACTTTACTGTGTTTAGGAAGAACAAGCATGATGGATTTTGCTCCGTTTCACTTTGTTCTCAAAGATTTGATGCAACCGGGGAGTTTTTCTGTGTTTTCTTGCAACTTAGAGACACCGAGGCGGGTCAGAGCATGGGCCGACAAGGATTTTATTTTTTTAAACTCAGTGGTGTAATGGTTATTTAACAGATTTTCGACCAATTTTGTCGTTGACCTTACCTGAAACCCACCTTTGGGGACCAAACAAATTATTTTATATTTTTTGGTTGTTGAATATAAGCAGTATTGGCAATGGGGACCAAAAGTTG
>JAULKK010305302.1:0-12287 GCA_032355705.1 Rubia peregrina
GTTACTTTGGCACATAGTTATTAAAGTTAGGGTTATATTGGCACATTCTGATTTTATAGGGTTATATTGGCACTTTCGTTATAAAGGTAGGGTTATTTTGGCACTTTACTCAAAAATAAATAAAACCAAACCCAAATTCGAGAGAGGAAGATGATTCGAGAGAGGGAGATAAAACCAAACATGTGATGAGGAGGTTGAGGGTTTGGATCGAAGATTTGAGAGAGGGAGACGAAGGTTTTGATTCTGAGAGAAGAGAGAAGATAGTGAGATGATAAGGTTGAGAGAAGAGATAAACTTTGGATTCTGAAGGGATAAGGAGTGTTTGAAAATTAAATGCAGAAAGGTGGGGGGTCACACTTTAATTAAGCGTGCCTTTTCCACAAACAGAGGCCACATGTTTCAACCACCTCTAATCTCCTCACTAAACCCTAAATAATCAGCCTAGGTCCAAATATGAATTCAAAAAATAAGGAGGGTATAATGGGTTTTTTGGGCCAAGTCAACTAGTCCAAATTTGGTAAAAATAAGAAATTGCAATTTGAGCTGGGACAGCCCAAAATGGAAAGTGTGCAGTTTCAGCTGGGACGGAAGGAGTATAATAAGTTTCGATTTCAATCATTTTCTCTCACTTTGCGTAGGAGCCCTTTTGGGTTTTCATCCTAGCTTCCCATATTTTCCTCTTTTTCATAGCTCACATCTCACCTTTTTCCACACCATTTGGCCTCTCACTTCTTTGCGTAGGTTTTTCAACCTATCTGGGTCTTTCCTATTTTTGCCTAAGTCGCCCTTTCGGATTTTTGACTTAGGTGAGTATATATATTTTTCATTTAAAATATTTTTTTGTAGCACAAAATATCTCAAAGTAGGCTTCATACTACATGGGTAATAAAAAAAATAACAAACACAAAGAAATTTTGATAGAATTCCTAAAAGCCTAACTACTCCCTCCCCAACTTAAACTTTACATTGTCCCCAATGCATCATACAAAGTGTAAAAAAAAAAGTGGAGCAAATTAAGGAAATACTCAGGAAAAAAAATAGTCACCGAACGCCAAGTGATATGAAGCATGACTCCTACGAAGAATGAGTAGTGTTCCAAGGCAAATCTCCCTTTTTCTTCATAGAAGTAGTGGAGGGCTTGGACCAATAGAGTTTGGACATGTTGACTCCATATGCCATCCTTCGATTGAAATGTTCTCTATCAAAACAACCACTAATGGAAAAAGACCTATTAAAGGCGGTTATATCGGACTGAGAAGTCATTTTGAAGGTGACTTTCATGGTCTTGTCAAAGGCGATTCTGAGAACCACCGTTAAAATAACAAAACAAAGGCAGTTATTTTCTGTCATTCAACGCCTCACAGCAACTGCCTTACTTTGATTTATGATTTTGTAACTCAAGTTCTGAACTCGAAACATATCATTGACCCTCAGACGAACAACAATTATGAGTCCAGAACTGTATATGGGTCCAGAACTGTAAGTCTCATTGATTCCTGTTGATGAAGAAGTGGAAGACTCCACATCCTAGTACATCTTCGTAATTCTAACTGCTCTCTTTGGCACGACATTAACCCTCAACTTGTTGGTGACTAAATCCACTTCGAATTGCTTGAAGTCAATTCCCTTCTTTCATGGTATTTGTGAGGCAATGATGAGTCTACAAGTATGATTCCCTGCTCCATGCTAATCCTAGTGATAGAACAACCATAGAGAAACTCCTATATTGCCCCGACAAATTTGTTCATATATTCGTAGTAGAATTTGGTGAACCCAGATAAAAGATTTCTTTTCCATTACGTAATAATAGGAAATCACGAGGCTTAAAATTGTGGGTTCACAAGCATGCCCTCCATTAGGAATCACATTCATACACACCTACTCTTAAACCAACCTTTGCTCAATGTTCAACACCGACCAGTTATAACCGTCGGGTTGGTTGGGTCTATCTTCTAACAATCTAAAATACTTACCCTACATCTATACGGGACAAAGTGGTTTAGAATATATACTAGTAGGCTAGCATTATTGGTGATATATCTCATAAGGACCATCGGGGACGTTGAAGCCCAAAACTAGGCTCGATCTAGAAAATTTATCTTGACATATTGTACTTTATTATTTTCTTTAAAATTCCATAATTTTTTCTCTCAATACGATAGATGGTTTTATAACTGTTAGAAAGAAGTCAATAAATAATATTAAAACTAAAAGGTATATTTAATTGGATTGTAATTATTTATATGTAGAGATTCACTCTTAAATATTTTATAATTATTAATATCTCATTTCAATAAATAAAATTAAAGATCTAATCACTCTCTTTTTTATACTAATTTTCTTTTTAGCAATTAATCGATTTCAAACATAACTTTTTTACTTCATAGGTAAGACATCGGCAAAACAAAGCATTTCAATTTGAAGTGTGGAATTCAAACCGGAGGTTGGTGGTACAAAAGAAGAAAAGAAGAATTTTGATATGAATGGTAAAACATCCGCGAATCATAGCATTTCAATTTGAAGTGTAGAATTCAAATCGGAGTTTGGTGGTTTTATTTTAATGCTTTCGAAAAATGTTTCGTGATTTGTTTGGCAGTTACTTTGGTCCCACAACTTTCATGTGATTCATGCATGGTGATACGATGAGTGATTGTGTATTCAAGTGATCTCTGAAACATTTTGATTCCTTACGTTTTAAGTATAAAATCAGAGTAATTTTTTTCTTCTTTCAGTTCTTTTGACCTTTCCTCTGCGAGAAGAAAAGCTTGCTCCCTTCCAGAGAACCAACCTCACCATCCCAAACCTTTCCCAAATCCAGATAGAGCAGGTTGACTCTTCACTTTGTCTGTGTCTGGATTGTATTAGTTCCCGACCTAGGGATGCTTCCATGTCCCGTAAAACAATTAAAGATTTATGGTTAGACAGGTCGGTGCTTTATCATTTCTGCTCTGATGATCTTCTCAAAACGGAGAATTCTTTAGCATTTTATGTAATGTAAGTTTGGCAAAAAATGAACATACTTCATACGCATGCTACGTCCCTTGGTGTAAAGGTTGGTGGCTGATGTGACTAGTCAAGTCACATACACTTCTGTCTGTTGGTTCTTTTCTGCCTTTGAAGGGCTTTCCGCCTTTGGTAGATTTAGGCTAAGTGGGTTGCCAGGCCTTTAACTTATTAAATCCTCCAACTCGAGTCTCTATTATTATGATAACCATGGTGATAGCTTGGTTAGGTCACAATCGGCAAAACAACGACTTATTCCTCTTGTGTGGAAAGACCTCCAGCTTTCTCTCTGGCTCCTGGATGTTTTTCGCTGCCACCAGGACCAAAATCTCCTTTGGCAATTTGATGAGCGGGATGAACTTCTTGTTGAAATTCAGCTTCTTGGGTGATCCGCACTTCGTGAGGTAGCTATCGAACCATCATTTTCACGGGAGATAGATAAACCCGCGGAGCACTTCACAAAGATAAGAATTTATATTGTTTGTCTCGTACTCACTACAAACTAAAAAGGGTAGCTAGTGGCAAGTCTGGGGTCATCCAAAGATATGTTAGGATTCAAAAGTTAACTACGCAACACAATCAGACTTCACTGCGATTGTGTGTCAAGAATAGCTAGTGCAACAAATATGGTGTTGGAGGGTTTTGTCTACAAACTACTGAACATGAAAAGCAAGAAAATAAACTATATTAAGCTAACACTTGGAGATATTTGCGTAACATGAACGATATATGATTTTGATCATAGATTCTATCAATTGCAAGACATATAAACCTATCCCAATGTGTATGTCACATAGTGTGGTTGATGGTCAACACTTCCCAATGTCTGACACACAAAGGTGTCAACATCTATTCTATCAATATCACCTCCGTAATTAAGAAAGAGTCTAACTGTTATGCGCTCCTCTTTCACCTAAAGAATTACATCACGGGCCTCCACTACGAACGCTTCTCCCTAGGCCTACAAAGGCAAATGAATAGGCATCTTATAATGATTCTAGGGTTGAAACAACATTGGTCGCTAAACTAAAACCCTAGTTGCACTACAAGAAACAGAACCTTTTACCTCAGTTTTTAGTCCCAAAAACTGAGGTAAATATTTCCATAGTACAAAGTTTGTTTTTTTACCTCGGTTCGTAACCGAGGTAAAAAATATCTTTTACCTCAGTTTTGGAACGACGTTGATAGGTTTTCTGTGCAAAGTCGGTCCACGTAAGAATGTCGACGGTACGTAGTTGATCACCTTTGGGAGTTCGTGCTAGCCGACATCGACATGCGTGTTAACCAACGTCGCGGGTACATATTCACTGCAGCAGCGGAGGATAATATGTGAATTCGTGCATACCGAAGTCGGGGAAAATATAAGCAATGCCGCATGGTCTGCAATGTCGCACACTCTTGGGCACCCACCTCATTCGGCTGCTGACGAGGAAGGCTATTGAAGATGATGTCATTTTAATGGGGGAGATGTTGCAAAAAATGGTGCAAGTTTTTCCAACCTCGATAGGGTGTCGTCTGTCCACCAATATATGCAACGTCATGGACAATGGAAAAACACATTGGTTCTCGTACAATATTATAATATTAAATATTTGATGACTCAAACAGCCGCACTTTGATAGTCGTTAAATGTTATTGAATAATCCAATACCCATGAAATTGGTTAAAATTATACTATATTTAATTATTTTTCAAATAATGTGGGAATCAATGACATTAAAAAAAACCCATGTAAATTGAACATTTATTACCAATACATGCCAGGACATATTAAAATACATTCGGTTGATGTGAAATTGAATGATTAATTGTATCTAACCTCCTTTGCCTACGTTGCATGTCATTAACACTATCACGGGGACTAAGGAAATGACTAGTTCGTGCTGAAAATTCATCAATAACTCTCTTTGTCCTATTATAGAAAATACACATGAAACAAAATTTATGTTAGATTTGGGCTGTCCACTAATTACGAACAAATAATAATGTTAAGTGCATACAACATTAATATGAACTCGGAAAAGGTACCTGATTTTTTTTAAAAGCAAAGTAGTAAAAATGATAGATCGAAGTCGCAGAGTTTGATTGAACAACAACGTTGGAGATTCATAGATGTTTTTGTCAGTTCTAAGCAAATGCAACATTGGTCAACATTCAATAGCATATCGTATGGAATGATGAACAGACCGAAATCCAACATTCAACCCGTGTGCATACAAAGTTTAGATTTTTGTCCACAATCAGCCCTAATATAAGCTTTTTCCCCACTTCTTACAAACATGGCATTATCTTGGAAACACAAACAAAACAAACAATATAACATGTCACATAGTCATCATGCTTCATGAAAATATTCAATCATTTGTAAATGAAGAAAAAAATATATAGAAGGAAAGTTTATAAAATTTCTCAATGAACATGGGATGGAAGGAAGACTACCTCAATTATTTGAACTCGGAGATGCTCCATCCTGAGATACTTGTTGATGTTTGAGAAAAGAGATTAGATTGGGCTCTTGAGTAGTTGTAATGTTGTGATGGAAAGAATGGTGTGAAGTTTGGTTTGGAGAAAGTGTGTTGGAGATGGGGAATGGGTGTTGTTGCTGAATATGATTGAAATGAAACAGGGTTGGCGGGATATTTTTGTTCAAAAATTTTACTCAAAATTTTTGGTTCCCGCTGGAAATTTCATTTCATACGACGTCGATATAGTGTCGGTTTATGGATCGTTATATGCGAAGCATTTGCAACTTCGTTACGGTGGGCCAAAGTCTATTTTCTGAAAAGTATCGTAAAGTACTCCGTGTTAAGATCGCGGCCCCTTCTGACTATCTGTTTATGCCAAATATGAACAACATTCTCTTGTAAATGTGAATAACAAAATGTTATCTCCAATTTTGGACTTTGACTTCTCCCACTTTCTTGGAGGGACATAAGTGCAAAAATGGAAGAAAAAAATCCCCAGTTGTCCCAAACTCGAGTACGGTCATCCCGAAAAGAAACTTTGTCACCCACAAATTATACTAACCAAGGGTAATAAAGAAATTGGTCTTATTCCCACATATACTTCGAGAATTTCTACCCGAATGACCCTTGTATACTTATGAGTAATCATCTACAACTTACTCTAGACCAGCGCTTTTTAAAATTTGATGATCGAAATTTTATTACCAATTTATTTCTTAAAAACATAGAATATAAAATTTCATTTGATTCTATGTGGTGAAATTTTTTGTTCCCATAACACTGATAGTAAGAGTATTAATGAAATGCTAACAGAAATGACGGACGACTACTCCGGTTCGCGAATGTCTTAGACAGTACGCACTTATGTGACTCCAAGTACGCACTCATGTCTTAGACAATTTTGGACTTTGACTTCTTCCACTTTCTCAAATATTTGTCCTAACATTCGGGTGTACAGTTTTAAACCGTAGCGAACATGCGACGAAATTTGGGTGATAGTGTAATTTTCACAAAGTTTCGTCATACACCTTCTAAGAAGATTTTGGTCACGTTTCATTGACTAGTGCATGACCAAATCAAAACATCGTGCTCATGACTTGGTGAATTTGATAAGGGTATCCCCAATTTTTCATTTCTGCTTCTCCCACTTTGTTGGAGGGACGTAAGTGAAAAAAATTGAAAAGTAAACCGGCAGTAGCAAAAATTGATTCCAATTGTCTGTCACAGAACCTTTGTCATCCCCACTCAAACTAATGATCCCCAAAAATGATAAAGAAACTGTTATGATCCCACAGAGACTTCCACAAGACCTTCCGATTAGCCCCTGCATACTTGTAAGTGATTATAAACAATTAACTCTAGGCCACATGTTAGCAATTTAAAAAAATGATACCCAAAATTTTCTTATATTTTTAGTTTATAAAAAAATCAAGAATGTGTAATTTTGCCTGATTCTATGTGACGGAATTTATTTTTCTAATTAATAACGCTCATAGTAAGAGTATTAATAGAATACTAATAAAAATAGGGGAAGAATACTCTTGTTCATTGATGCCTAAGTTGGAATAATATGTTTGTGACAATGTGATTTAGATTATTGGGTATTTCCAATTTTTCATATCGTCGTCCCCTACCATCTTGGAGGGACCTAATTGTAGAAACAGAAAAGTTAACTAGTTGTGTTGAAATAGATTGCGATTGAACCGGACGTTAATAAAGTTCATGGACATTTATAAATTTCAAACAGTAGTATCCAATATACTGTTAACCGTTATTAAGGTCAATTATGTTCGTTTTGTTCAAACACAGGCTCAGTTGCAATGCTAATAGGCTGAATTGGTGAGACCCATTTTATGTATTTCTGACGGCGGTAACAGGTCGGTCCAATTTTGCATAACGCGATTAACCTGCGACGTCACACATGCAGTTGGTCAAACTCAAGCCCACTGCTATGCTAGTGTGGCAAAATGGTGTGGTCCACGGTTAGAGTATCCAACGTTGCTCAAACGTCAATTTACTGTCGATAAGATTGAGTGACTTGCGACACTACATTGGTCGAGGTAGAATTCACAACACTTCGTAACAACTATATATATGAAGCCCACCTCATACATCACTTCAAACATTCAACTTTCCCTCGAATTTCAACAGCCCCCCCTGCTCATCTTCTGAAAGGTATGGTTTCAACATGTGATTAAATTACTTTTGTTTCTGTAATTATCATTTAAATTATTATGTATATGGTGTGTGAATGTGTTATTTGCTTCATGTTTTGAAGTTTCTATGGATTAGGGTTCTAGGATTAGGTACTAGGGTGCTAGAATGTGTGTTTTATGACTTCCCCCGTTAATGTGGCCAATTTGTTTTTGGTTTGGGATCATTATTTTTTCCAGTTTTATGTTGTTGGTAATGTGTCTCCTTTCCATGAATGCGACGTTTCTTATATTTCGATTATACTCCGGTTGAAGCGACTGTAGGACGACGTCGCACATTCATATTTTCTGCATTTTACCTAGTATGAGACGTCGCACCCTTATTGGTCATCAAATCGGTTATACCGAATCAAATGCGACGTCACTCTAACATGTTGAATTGATATATTAATTTATTAATAGATTAATTGAATTGATTTCTATTGAATCATTACAATATAAATTTCAGAAATCATGCATGGCTAACAATGCTGGTTCAAGTTGTTCCTCGATTGAGGTGAGCGATTTATATTTCCTTTTCTTGTATTAATTTTATCTAATTTAATTTATAATAATTTTTTGACCAATACAGATAGTAGCAATTCGAAAGATGATCGTCTGTGGACTACATTCGGTGATATCACTATGCATTTTGTCCACACACTGACTCGGACGAACTTCAGTTCAATTCCCATTTTGGTTAGTAATCCCCATTACACATCAATTTTATTTTCAATAAAAAAATTCTATAAATTACTTTCATATTTAATGAACGTGGTCTTCTTTTTAAAATTCGGTATGGCCTAGCCAGATTGTGGAGCTCCTGCTGCCGTATAAGTTGCCTACCATTCTCAGGTGCAACAGAAGGGAGTGCCACAAGCATTACTCAGGGAGACGGAGGATGAAGATCCTGACGCTAAAGGGTTTTAAGTAGTTTTTTGAAGTCGAGGAACTTAGTGTTGGGGACATGCTCTACTTCAAGCTGATCAATGGTGTTGGGCTTATAGTTTTTGTTGAAATTCTTCCCTATTAGATATAATTAGTCGTTTACCCTAGACTTGATATGAACATTTATATCAAACAAGTTCATTTGTATTTGGAACAATATCTATTTTTTCACAATTTAATCTTTAATCTTGAATTTCTAATCTATTTACTGAATGTTATTTTAATGTTATTCAATCCTTCATATTTAATAGAAGATAAGAAAAATCATACCTTTTTCCAAGAGAGATGAGAAGGGAGGAGAGAGATTGTTGGAATTCGCGGGAAGCTTGTGAAAGAGCATCTTGAACTGATTGTTAGGGTCCCCCTATTTATACCCATTCCGAAACGACATCGTTTTGAACCATTGTGAAGTCCGCCTCACATTGTGCGATGTCGTACCAATGTCGGATTAGGCGACACGGTGTCGACCCTTTATAGACGTTGCATATTTAATTACATGGGCCTAACAATTTCAGCCCACCAAGCAACCGATGAACAGTTCAAATTCATTTAAATTTTTTGTTCGCAACAACAATTTTCGAGTTTCAGACTGATTACAACAAATTATTCATTAGACACAATCCTTTTCAGTTTTTTTAAGATACTACTATTAAAACTATGTCCAACTTGATCAGACTACTTACATTTAGTAACGAGCAACACAAATTACGCGGAAGTGAAATTGAATTCAAAACCTAACTTACTATTACAATGAAAGTATTATAATAAGTGTTTTACATGGTTTAAAAATAAACGTTCTAAATTGGTTTCTGGATTCAAAAGCCCATCCAAGAGCCTATCTAAAATGAAGTAAAGGTATCACGTGTGAGCTCTCACTGTATCTGCTCAGCTACACCTGTTAGAGTTGTTTAAACTAGGGTAAGCTCCTTGCTTAGCTAGATTCAATCACCAATATTTTCCAAGTGGAGTTTTAGTAGGTGATCACTCGCGTTAATCTTCATTCTCCAGCCTTTGATCTGCGCTAGAGATGCACGCACTATCTGCTGGCCTTCTGGGCTTTCGCAGCTAGGGAGCTAGAGAAATTTCTTCCTTTATGACACCATAATTAAGATCGACGTTCCTTGGTTTTGGGCAAAACTATAGGGACCATTCTGACCAGCACTAGTGACAATCTCTCTGCCCAAGACAGAGGTATCATCTCGGCTCGTAGTAGAAGTATAGCCATGAGCGGTCCTGCAATAATCTCTTCTAATAGGGGTATTTCCACTTCTGCCCCTGCCAGAAGCGCTCCTTTGGTCGCTACTCAAACCACCTCTTTTTTTATCAATCTATAGGGGAGTACCTTCCTAAATCATTTCAGTTGATTCTATTCACCTAAATACGCTATGAATCAAGGAGGTTCGAATCTCTTACATCTACATAAAAATACCACGATGGCTTGCAAAGAAAAAAGGTTGAATCTCATACGTGTATCTAAAAATGCCTCAAGGGCTTATAGATGAAAATGTTGAACCCCTTACATGATTTTTAAAATGTATATAGAAATATAAGGACACCATCCTCAATACCATATTAATGAGAGCCTCAACCAGGGTAATGCGCCCCTACCCCAAACGTTGCTATAGGTCACAGGATTCATGTTCTATATGTCTAACCAGGAAATGGCTTACCCTAAAATAGCTATAGGCCATGATTAGGGACCAAAAATTAGGGACTAAGGTGCACTCCATAAGTCGAAACCATCGGGTGTTGCTTTAAGTCATAGGGTGCCCCACTCTAGACTGTTATTCCAACTCCTCCTCGAGAGATTCTCAGTGATAGAACTCATAAATGGAATTCAGATGACCAGGAATATTGCAAACATCCTCAGAAGAGGAAAGGGAGGGAGTGAATCTACTCGACATCGTAAATATGCAAATTTGAGTTTCCAATAATTGAGGTTACTTGGTTACTCCTGCTAACGTTGAGTTCAATAGTCGAACAACAGTAGGCTGGCTCTGTAAAAACGATCAGATATTTAGAAACCTCGTACCACTTCCCCCGAAAGGGATAAACATCATTCTTGATCGCTCCATTGGTTCCGCTAGTGTTGAGTACAATAACTGAACAACAATAGGCTATCTCTGTAAAAGAAGTCAAAGAGTTCGAAACCTCGTACCACTTCTCTCGAAAGAAATAAACAACATTCTTGATCGCTCTATTGGTTCCTCTATCATTGAGTTCATAGTCAAACAACAGAAGGCTAGCTTCGTAGAAACGGTTGAGGAGTTTGAAACCTTATACCATTTCCCTTGAAAGGCATAAACACCATCCTTGATCGCTTTGTTGGCACTAGCGCTGAGTTCATAGCCAAAAACCAGTAGGCTAGATACGTAGAAATGGTTGATAAGGTCAAAACCTTATACCATTCCCCTCAAAAAGGACAAACACCATCATTGGTTGCTCCGTTGGTTTCGCTAACGTTGAGTTCATAGCCGAACATGGAGGCTAGCTCCGTAGAAATGGTTGAAGAGGTCGAAACCTCATACCATTTCCCTCGAAAGGGAAAAAATCATCCTTGATCACTCCATTAGTTTCGCTAACGTTGAGTTCAACAGCCGAACAACGGTAGGCTAGTTTCGTAGAAGAGGACAAAGAGGTCAAAACCTTGTACAATTTCCATCGAAAGGGATAAACATCTTCTTTGGCCAAGGCGCTATAAGCGATAACTGATGTCCTTCGAGTGGGGGATAGCACACCCTAGGGAAATCGAAGGGCATGCTCCTCAACTCTAGAATCATTAATGATGCCCTTTGATTGGGAGGTAGCACACCCTAAGAAATCACCCAAGGAAATCAAAGGACATCCTTCTCGACTCTAGAATTATTAATGAGGATCCATACACCTAGTGTTACATCCAATCACTTGATTCATGACTTAGATCATCAACTCCATATCTCGAATGATTAATTTCTTGGGTTGTACGCCTAGTGCTACATCTTAATTAACACGGCTTACTCTGCATTCATGCCTAGCATTACACTATTATAACCTACATCAAGACTGATACGGAAGATAAGGTAAGAAAAAACTCCAAAGATTGGGTTGAGACCATACTCTGAACATACCTCTGTTGGGAATTGATTAAATCTACTTTAGCAAAAAATAAATTATCTAATCCTGGATCTCATGCATGTATTTAATTTGAATATATCTAGAATTTTTTATTACCTTTGAATCGTGCTTTACTGTCAAATTCGATCAACCATGGAAATGTGAATCCCAGATGTGATTCCTCTATATGTATCCACACAACACGATCAGATCGCCTACACCGTCGTCAGCTTGGAATGTTGATCAGCAGCAAAGACCAAGTCTTTCTTCTTCTCTTTACAATGAGGTTTGTTTTCTAAGAATGATTGGATTGGTTTTTGGTTTCAACCGTCTGGAACGATAGGTTTCTAATAATCTGATTCTAAACATTTCTGTAAAAATATCTATTTATACAGAATGGTCATTAATCTAAGAAACCCTAATCCAAGTCAATCTGGGTCTAGTCCAATTAGACTTAATGAGTTCTAAACTCAATTCTCATATAAATACTATATGGGCTCCTAGCCTAATAGTCATTTCTTTTATCCAATTTCATGTCTTGTGTGTGACCCTATAGGTTCAGTCATAATAAACTGCAAGCCCAATA
>JAULKK010305323.1:0-12286 GCA_032355705.1 Rubia peregrina
CACACACTTCACTCACACGCTCACACACCCTCACTTTCACACACACACACACACACTCTCACACACTCACACGCACACTCGCTTCACACACATTTCACACACACACACACACACTTCACTCTCGCAGTTCACACACACTTCACTCTCACACAATTCAGACACATACCTACACACACTTCACACACTCGCTTCACACACACTCGCTTCACACACATACACACTTCACATACACATTTCACACACACACACACACGCTTCGTACACTTGCTACACACTCCACACACACACACACATTTCACACACATACTACACACACACACACACTTCACACACACTACACACACTTCACTCTCACACAATTCAGACACATATCCCCACACACACTTCACATTTCTCACACAAATGCACACTTCACACACACACAGTTCAGACACACACACACACACTTCACACGCGAGCATACACACGTGAACAAACTTCACACGCGCGTGAGCACGCACACACATTTCACTCACACACACACTTCACACGCACACACTTCACACACACACATGCACACTTCACACACACACACACACTTCATACACACAAACAAACTTCACACACACAGACAAACAAACAAACTTCACACACACACACTTCATACACACATGCACGCGCACACCTCATTCACACACTTCACACGCGCGCACGTCACGCGCACACCTCATTCACATACTTCACACGCGCGCACGTCACGCGCACTCTCACACACTTCACACTAACACACTTCACACGCACACACTTCACACACACTCACTTCACACACAGCAAGAATCCGGAGCCAGTAACACATGAGTGGAGATCCTTACATTTCTCCCCATGAGCATAAATATTATTGATCCAGTGCTCACACATTTTTCTTGGCTATGAGTTATGTGGTATCATCATTTTCATGCCTTATCTATAATTTTGTTAGTTAGAACTGGACTTGTGTGGCTCTGATTGTGGCTCCAGTTGGAAATTTACCACAAAAGTGATGTAGCAGAATTCTACCTCATATCATACTCTTTCCTGATTATCTTTCAGAATTTTGGTTTATAAAATCAAAATTGGGAGGCTCATTATGTGACTCTCCGGAATTCACAACCACTTCAACTTCTGCGGATTTAGCCACAGAATCCAACCTACTATGGTCCTCTTTCTTGATTATCGCTTTAAATTTTTTATCTAAAGTATTAGAAATGGGAGGATGATTTTGTGGCTCTCTAAAATTCACAACCACTTCAGTTTTAGCGGATTTAGCCATTATATCATCTCAATCCTTAATGGTAACCTGTTTATTTCTAAGATTCGAGTTATCCATATCATAATTCATCATCACTTCTGTGAGTTTTGTAGAACTAGGCCTGACAACCACTTTATCCCAGTTTTACAGTCACATCCAAAATTTTATACTTTGTGATAGTAATTAGTCTTTTTTATTTATATGATTCGGGTTATTCGTTGCAGAATTAACCCCATATTTCAGTGACTTTCGTAGAATTAGGCTTGATAACCACTTCACCAGATTTTACTGTCACATCCAAACTCTCATTCTTGTTGATGGTAACTAGCCTCTTTCTACAAATTGACACCCCACCCAAGTCATCCAAATCAAAATTGGGTAGCATCTGTTGAAGTCAAAGGTGCGACTGAGAGTGGAGAAACCGACAAGGGTTTTTGTTGCATCTCCTCTCAACCCAAAATCTACAAATTCCAGTCACTTGATTGGTAGGTCAGTGATAAACAAACCTCTTGAAAAAACGACTTTCTACTAACCGTTGAATTAGTATCAGGATATAAGATCCTCTCAAAAATCCTCCTTTGCCCAAAATTCTCATCCATATTTTGAAACTCAAAATTTCAATCAAGGATACTTATTGACAAAGAGGGGCGAGCGAAACCCTAATTTTGCAAACCAAAAAATCCCTTATTCCTTCGCACTCCGATGAATTTCGATGGGTAATATCAAATAGTTGAAAAAAATCGATACTATTCTATGAATTTCACTTAAAATTTGGTATCATCTAGATCTCATATCTAAAAAAATTAATGACAAAAAATTATTAAAACACTAATTTAACAATTCTCAAAATGCAAAAGTTGGTTAAAGAGAATCAGAAAAGTAAGAAGAAAGTGATGATGCATGGGAATTGGACTGCAGATAGTTGTGGAGAATCGAGAAGAATGTGGTCAAACTCGAGTCTTCAAAACATGAATTCAGCAGAAGTATAAAGAAATCAATAGTAAGCTTGGACAAAACTTTCATATACAGAACCAGAAACATATAAGCCCTAAATTAGAAAACCAACTTTCCTTGTTCTCAATCGCACTTTCAAATATTCATGACCAAACATCCAAACTTAAAATATAACATGGGTGATGGGTGCGGGTTTTATTCAATGCTAAAATACCAAATTTGTAGTTATCACTAGCACTCATCAAATGTACAGTCAATGCCAGTGACAAATATCCTATGTGCAGAAGGACCATAGACCTCAAATAGTGCAAGTAAAAAAGAATTTATCTTCTCCTTCAACTCGCTGCCACCAACAACATACATCTTATCGATCACCCAAAATACATGAGTCATCTTGTATCTAGGATGAAGGACAATTGCAATGAATGCGAATATGTTCATCCTATCAAAATTCATCTGATGCCTATCAAACTTCTTTTTCATAGTATATGCCATCAAAGCCAAATCCTCATCGTCATTGTCATCACTTCTTAAGTTTGACAATAAAAGTCCAACACCATAAATCTTTGACATGTATTCATTTTTCGTGACATAAGATGAACAAGATAAATGGAAAGTAATATCGAAGCAAACATTCAATATTGGCAGGAATGAACCAGCAAACTTCTAATCAAGATCTGTAGGCAAATCCTCATCCAAGATTGATACACACTTCCTCATCAACTTTTTTCTAATGTGTTAAAGAATTCTTTAAACTTCAAAGTTGATTTCAACATCAAGCATGTAGGATTCCTCCTAGTGTCAACATCCAAATTAGGTACACCTCTTGCCCTCATTCTTCTTATGTTTACACAAATTTTAAATTGCCCTAGCAGGGGAAGATCTAACATACCTAACAGCAATTCGGATTTTTGAAATGTGTACATTGTAAACTTTAAAACCTTCTTTGACTATCAAGTTAAAAATGTGTGTGGCACATCTCATATGCAAATTTTCACCATTCAAAACTACTTTCTTCAAATCGTTCAATTTACCCTTCAAATATTGTACACCGCTATCATTTGAAGTAACACTATCAACCATAGCAATCAATACCTTTTCAATGCCCCATTTGAAGTAACAAAAAAAATCTACTGTCATACCAATCAATTCCCCGATATGATTAGCAATTGGACAAAAATTTACAATCATTTTAGATTAAATTTTTTTTGGTCCCCTGTATACCATCTTTTATCATCTTTTGGTCCACGAGAACAAAACAACATTTTTAGTACCCCGCAAATTCAAAGTGAAAATTTTGGTCCCCAAAACCAGATCTTGAATGATTTTTGGGACCAAAAGATGATATAAGATGCTATGTTAGAGACCAAAAATAATTTAAACTACCTGAAAACCACCCAAAATCTGGTTTTGGGGGCCAAAATTTTCACTTTGAATTTGTGGTGCACTAAAAAATATAATTTTGCTCCCGGGGATCAGAAGATGGTAAAAGATGGTATGTATGAGACCAAAAAAATAATTTAGTCATCATTTTATGCAAGGTCCAACTTTCATCAATAAAGTGGACAACCAAGCACAAGTAATCAATATTTTGATTAGAACTCCACAAATCAGTAGTAAAAGACACACTAGAAGATATATCACCAAAAAACTGCATCAACCTTTTCTTTTCTTCCAAATACAACTTATAGCGGTGTCTAGTCACAATCGAACGAGAAGGAATTTCAAAGTTAGGTTGTAACTCTTTGCAGAACAACTTAAACCCCTCATTCTCAACATGAATAAAAGGCAATTCATCGATAATAATCATAACAGCCAATGCCTTTCTACTTATAACTTGATCAAAGACAATCACATATGTAGGAGATTCACTTAGTTTCTACTCTTTCTTTGAAGACATATAAGTAAGATTTCACACACCTTTCAAGGTGTCTATGCAAAGCAGTATTCCCCGATTATGTTGGGCAAGTTATACGTTTTGCACAAAAGATGCAGGATGATGTCTGTTGCTCCTCAGGCAAATCGGGAGTGATGGTACAGTAAGACCATACCCATGACCTTAAGGATTTTTCTTCACTAGTTTTGTCTCCCCCTTGAGTTTCAAAGCTAGGAATTCTTGGAATGGAGGAATGTTGGTACTAGCAGCACTTGTTCATATATCATTCCCAGTAATTTACAATTTAAAATTCCTACATCATCAAAACAATATGGGATATATACATTTATAAAAATAGACTCGGTAAAGTAAATACTGCAGCACTATGATCCATAAACCAGCACAAGAAACTATAATATAATAAACTTACAAAAGGAAACACGCTTAAAATACTTAACAATCTTTCTTTTCATTTCATAGTAGCCCTACTGTTATCATCTTTCCAGTGTTGATTTAATTTTTGCATCTTTCTTCTTTAACATAGTCAAACTACCGACCTCTACTACTAATGAAAATTAGACTAAATTGTTTTTGGATGTTGCTATATCACGTCTTATATTTTACTGTATATGTCTTGTATTTTTACTTTTTGAATACATAATGTATTAAAAATAAAACTAAAATTAAATAAATATAAATATTTAATTTTAATTTCAGTTTTAAAATTTTGAATATGTAATTTTAATTTCAGTTTTAAAATTTTGATTTACTACTGGAGGTGGTGTGGCGACTGCCCACCGATGGTGGAGATCGGTCAAATTCCGGCCGACCTCCGGCCAAACTCCGACAAGCTCCGACTCCGGTCTTCGTGGTTCTTATCGCATGTGATGAGAGTCATGCGATGAGAACCATTTCGCATGGCTCTCATGACATGACTCTCATTTGGTTTTTGTTCTTGTGGTTCTCATCGCATGTGATGAGAACCACAAGAACAAAAACCACATTTGGTTTTTGTTCTTGTGGCTCTCGTTGCATGACTCTCATCGCATGGCTCTCATCGCATGACTCTCATAGCATGCGATGAGAACCATGCGATGAGAACCACGATCACCGGAGTCGGAGCTTGCCGGAATTTGACCGGTCACCACCATCAATCGGCGGCCGCCACACCACCACCAACAGTAAATAAAAATATTAAAACTGAAATTAATATTAAATATTCAAAATTTTAAAACTGAAATTAAAATTAAATATTCAGATTTATTTAATTTTAGTTTTATTTTTTAATACATTATGTATTCAAAAAGTATAAATACAAGACGTATACAGTAAAATACATGGCGTGATATAGCAATCCACTTGTTTTTTTGGTCCTTAACATAGCATGTTATACCATCTTTTGGTCCCCAAGATCAAAACCATGTCCTTTCACTATCCCACAAATTCCAAAATAAATTTTCAATCCCAAAAAACTAAATTTCGAGTGGTTTTCAGATAGACTAAATTGTTTTTCCCCTAACATAGCATCTTATAACATATAAAATAAGTTGATTTTATTTATAAATACAAACTTCCCCGACATATAGTCGAATTTTTTAAAATTGAAATGCATGATGATAGTGTAATGGATTGTACACACCTTTATTAGTGGTAATCGATTAAAGACTAATAAACAGCTTGATGGATCCATTTTATTTTGTCGCTGAAAAGTTTGCTGCATATTTGCATGCATGCATGCATGCAGTCTGGACTCTGGATAAGTGGGAACATTTACCCTACTCCACTACTATTTAGAATTCAAACAAAACCTGTAACATAATTTTGATGGGTAACAATTTAATTTGATTACTCTATCTTTAAAGATAGTGTTAAAAATTCATTTTTTTAAAATTTAAAAGAATAAAAAGGGTATAAAATTTAAAATAAACTAGGTCGCTAATTTAAAATTATATATTAATTAACTTTATTTTTTTATTTTTTAAAAGGGCAATTGTCTTACCTTACCCATGAATAGTTCCGCCTCTGAATCCCATCTACACTAGTTAACTGAACCAAGTATATTTATCCACCATTTATACCATCATTTTAGAGATGCACTCCTTGCTCTTTTTCATTCCACGAATTTTAACATGTTTTGATTTTTGGAATTAATTGCATCAATGTTTAACAACTCATATCTTTATTTATGTGTTGTAAAAATATCTGAAAAAAATAATAGTTTGAAAATATACGTGATCACAAATTCAACTATATTACATTATTATAGTTTTGTATGTTCTCCAATGTTTTACACTACAACAAAATAGGGCTATTGGGACACTGATATAGGGACACTTTTATAAGAAGTCTCCTAACAAATGTATATTAGGACGCTTATAAAATTAAACGTCCTAATATGTGTGACACATATTAAAAATTTCCCAATATATATTTAGTTATGACATTTTAAAGCAACTCAATATTTAAACTATTGGGACATTTATATGTTTCCTGACAGATGTATATTGAGACGCTTATAAATTAAACGTCCCAATACATATGTAATTAGGACATTAAAAAGCGACATAATACAATAGGACGCATAAAAACAACTCCATATGTTGCCTATAGAGTCACTTAATATAGTGACACATGATCTATAGAGACTTGCGACTCGCGATAAGCGGACGTTTTAGAAGTGTCATAATACCACTATAGAATAAAATCCATATTAGGACGCTAAAAAATGTCTCAATCCTAATAAGGATTTTATTTTGTAGCGGTATTATTATTCTTCGAGTCCGTCTCTTGAAAGACGAGTTTTTCACAAGTCATGGAAATACCAAGTTTAAGTGTAAATTCGAAGAAATTAAGATAAATTTTTTGGGTTGCATGAATCGGGTTATGAACTTTATAAATACTACACGTTACATAATAAAATTTTAATATTGCAACTAATACCTTTTACCTCTTATTATTGTAATTAAACCCCATCTTTCTGTAAGGCTATAAAAAGACGGTGTTTCCCAAGACTTTGCCTTTTTTCGTTAATGCATTTCAATTTTTATCATTTTTAATTGCTCAATATTGTGTCAAACCTACCAGTGTCGTATTATCATTCTTAATTGTTCTTTTTCCATTTCTTCAAACGCGCACAGTTTATTTCGTGCGATTATACTGTATCAGGCAGTTATTTAAACTTAATCCGATTACAAAGTGATTTTCACATTATTACAAACTTAAGAACCTGAGGAGTTTTTTAAAAATATTTTATTTGTTATTTAATAGCAGTGTATTTTTGTTCACGAGAGCGCGTGCAAGATCAAGCATGTGGCTTATCAGTGACCAGTATAATTCGTTCGATCCATATAAGAACATTTATATAGTGTATAAAAAAAGACTTTTTTCCCGTAATCTTTCTAAAATAATTATACAGTAAAAAATAATTTTGGAAAATTTGATAGAATCATACATGCACGGCACGTTCTTCGCACTCTACAAACCCAACAAAATAATTATATGTAGAATTAGAATTTGATATTTCAATTCGAATATATTATGTAGTTTGATGTATAGTAAGCAACCAAAAAGCACTAGTTGGAAGATTTACAATCAACCTGAATGAGTATTGCATTCCTAAAAATATTCTTATACGTAACATTGTGTGTAATAATTTGTGAACATTGCAAACACTATTTATTAAAATACACATCCAATATATAATATACATTTATGATACTTTACACAATTGTATAAAAACCATTTAGTTTCTCCGTTTTACGAATGATCTTTTGAAGTGGTTGGGGTTTCTGAGTTAACTTTAAACTCTTCGCTTTTCTTAGATGCTCATTGTTTTTGTGCTTTTTAACCTATATATTATCGTCTCGTCTGAGAACTGGGTAGGCCACAAAAGGATATGACAATAGAAGGTAATTAAGACCACTTCTGGCACAAATAGCAAGTTTAATTAAATAACGTTGGCCTTGCCTCTCATGACAATCTCCATGCTCGACATGCCTATGACAATCATGGAAATCGTGACAATCTCCATGCTCGTTTGAGAACTGGGCAGGCCACGAAAGGATGTGAGTATGTGACATCAGGAGGTAATTAAGATCGGTTATGTCACAATCTCGTGACAATCTCCATGCTCGACGTGCCTATGACAAGCATGGAGATTGTCAGGATCTCCGGGAGCTGATATGCTTCGTAGGTCCGAAAGACTATAAACTAGAAGCTTGCATAAGCTAGGGCCAAACAAGATTTGCATAAGCCAATGACTCAAAAAGAAGGCTTGATAATATAACACTACAATGGTTCTCTCCCTCTTCATGTACTATACTTATGTAATTTTGGTTTTATAAAAATAATTTTAAAAAAACGTCACTGTAATGGGATTTTAAGATACCCGAATCATGCACATACTATGCACTTGACGGAAATATGTTCAAAAATACATAGTACGTCAATTGCATAGTATGTACATATTTATTTATTTTTAAATAAGTGTTAGTTTAAAAAAGAATTCCTCATTCAAATCATAGGCAGTTAAATAGTTTGAGTTTTCACGCGTGCGTGTTCAACAATTTACCGTGCAAAAAATGTGCTGAGAAAGAAATGAAAATAATTGAAACAATTCAGATAAAAAAATATATCTTGGAGATGGATTCGGAAATAAAGAGATAATTTGATCAACTTTTATTCCGTTCAAAGATAAGATAATTTGAGGATAATTCAGAACTTCGTGCACATACTGTTGAAATCTGGCATTAGTGTAATTTTCAGTTGGTCGAAGATTTAAAATATTCAGATCTTAACTTTACGTTATCATATATATTAAGAGCGGTGTTGTTCTTGATAGCTTGTGCAATGTCGTGCCAAAAAGGTGCTTGTAATTTCATGATAAATATATATATTTTTAAGTTTGTTTAGTATTAGTTCAAATCATACAAAAAGAAAATTTATGAAGCAAGAAATAAACTTGGAATAGGATAAGTATAAAATTACAGATGCAATAATAACCACTTTACGATTGATTGTTAATTATAATATATGTGCTCGAGTTAAAATGTTTGTAATGAGATGATAATGATACTGTCTGCTTCGTGACTCACTTCAATTCTTATAAGACCAAACAGACTATACTCCGGTGGGCGGTGTTGCGTCGTGCCCGCTCGATGTTCAAATCTCTCTCTTAAGTTGGGTTGATATCCTATTTGCTTTTGAACCGTTTGACCCATACTTTATCATACAATATAATCCCTTTAGTTCAGAAAGTTATTCACCAAAAACAAGTAAAACTCGAAAATTTTGCCCCAAAAATTCAGTTGATATATAATCATGACACCATCATATGTCATATATCTACTTATATTTACCGCAATAAATGTATTTTAAATATCAATTTTCAATTATATATTTACACACATTATGGTCAAATACGTGCTCTTAAGCACCACTCCATAAGGGCTATAGCCCAGTACGATTGGGCCTTATCTGCCCATACTCCAGTCTGCAGTGGTACTCACTGGGCTGACTCAAAATGAAAAATGATCATAACAATCATCTCCAAGACTCCAACTACAAGGATTCATAAAAGTGGTTCATAAGAATACGTATTGCAATGAATCTGACAATATTTTATTGGAATATCATGATATAATTATCTATATACTAATTAAAATTTATGATCAAATACGATTGGAGAAAGTTAACAAAAATATATACCCTCTGTTCTATTTTATTCCGCACATTAATTTTTAATTTGAACCTTTGACATGAAATATTTTTGATACTTAACCTATTTCATTTAGCATAGTTAAAACTTGTAATATATATATATATATATATATATTCTAAAAGGATATATTGTAAAGAATTAAAAGAGTATTACTCAATCATTTTTATACTTATACATCAATTCAACTTTATTTTATTTTATTAAATGAATAGCCAAATTACAATTTAAGCTTGGAACAAATGTATCTTTAAAATAGATAAATTTTTAGGAAAGACGGTATTTTCTTAAGCATGGACAATCAATGTACTTTTTACTTTAAATGTTGTACTTTAAAAGTTAAAACAAGTAATAATGTGTATTTGAATGTGAAAAAATAAAAATATAAATGCAAAGAGTTTTGGTGTGTGTTCTATTGTGTTCATATTTTGCGGGATTATCTGATTTTATTGAGATGTAATTTGCACTTTATGTGTTTTCGGTGCAGGAATTCATGGATTGTGAAGAATTGAGAGGAATCTATACATTGGAGTCTTTTTCCCTTAACCAGTGATTTTTTCCTACTGAGTATTTCAGACTAAGGTTTTTAATGAGATAATGTGCTCGATAGAAAATGTTCTTATTTTATGAGATATTATTCCAGAGATGAAGGAAATGAGGCAAAATCAGAATTACTGAAGTTATGGAGCAAAAGTGAATTACTGAAGAGATGTGGATTTTATTTATTTTTTAAAAGATATTCACTTCCCATATTGATAGGGATTGTATTATCTCTTTCCAATTGAAATTCCTTAAATTTATGAATTAGTTAATTAAAGTTAGAATACATATTAGAGATGGTCTTCTATGAGGCAGCCTAAACTTTAGCCAGCGGTTTTTATGCAATTCTAGTTATATTCTAACTCTAGGGACCTATTTATAATAATTGTACAGAGACCTATTTGCAATAACTTTACAGGGACCTATCACTAATATTTTTCCAGGGTTTTAAATCCAATTTTCCATCATTTTCTGCCATTTACAATATGCAAAACAGTTAAAAATTGAATAAAATATTTTTAAAATGAAAAAAATTATTTTAATCATCGAACTGAAAATTATAACCATCACCAAAAAATAGCAGAACATCAACAACTTTTTTAAAAAAAATATATCAACTAAAAAATTAGAGAAAAAAGTATTTAAAAACAAATAAAACAGGGAAAAAATATTTATAATAAAATAAAAATTGAAAAAAACGTCGACTACAACTAACAAAACATTAACTAAAATTAATAAAAACATCAACAAACCTTCAATTATCAATTTTTTAATAGAAACGACAAAAATCAACTAATATCGACCAAAAACTAAAAACATCAATTCATATCATCTAAACTTCATCCAGAAAATTAAAAACGTCAACATAAGAAAAACAACAACAAAAAATCAACCTATGTCACCCAAAACAACAAACATCAACTCGTATCACATAAAACTCACCAACAAAATGAAAATATCAACATGAGAGAAAACAAAACAAAAAAACAACCCATATAACCAAAAAAAAACTACAAAAAATTGACTCATATCAGCTAAAACTCATCCAGAAAATGGAAAACATCAACATGAGAAAAATATATATTAAAACATCAACAAAAAACCTACAGTACCTCAAGAGTATAAATTATTCACTCAAAAAAATCATAAAACATCAACATTTTTTAAATAAAAAAAACTACAAATATCAACTCATATCACCAAAAAGTTATAAACATCATTCTACATGACCCAAAAACTAAAAACATCAAAACCTATCACCTAAACTTTACCCCCGAAAAATGAAAAACGTCAACATATGAAAAAAAAATCTACAAAACATCAGCTTCTATCACCTAAAACTTACCCATAAAATGAAAAACATGCGAGAAAAAAAACTAAACATATCAACCCATGTAACCCCCAAAGAACTACAAAACATCGACTCATATCAACTAAAACTCACCGAAAAATGAAAAACATCGATGAGAGAGAGAGAGAGAGAAAGATAAAAACATCACTAAAAAAACTACAGTACCTCAAGAGTATAAATTATTCACTCTGAAAATCATAAAATATCAACTCAAAAGCTACAAACACCAACTCTTAACACCTGAACCTCATCCAAAAAATGAAAACTATCAACATAAGAAAAAAACACCACAAACATCAACTCTTATTACCAAAACCTCAGCAAAAAATGAAAAACATCAACATGAAATCATTTTTAATAAACTACAAATATCAATCCATATCAACAAAAAAAATACAAAGCATCAACTCATATCAATTAAATCTCACCCAAATAATGAAAAAAATCAACATAAGAGGGGAAAAACTACAAACATCAACAAAAAGGTTACAGTACCTAAAAATAAAAATTCTTCATAAAAAAGAGCTAGTGAGTTTTGAACTCAGTTCTCTAGCCTCAAAACCTAGAGCAATAACCACTACA